>JBBPMW010000085.1:0-31703 GCA_038090535.1 Tylopilus alboater | reverse complement strand
GAGGGCAAAGTATTCGATGAAGAAGTTGGTGTTATGGCGGAGGGACTGGCCGTAGAGGGTATGGAGTAAGGCGTGACCAGTACGGTCAGCAGCAGCCGCGCAGCGGTATGCCTGACCTCCCTTGCCATACTGTAGAGACTGACCACCGAAAGCACGCTGGTAAATTTTTCCATCCTTCGTTCGAGAGAAAGGTACACCGTAGTGCTCAAGCTAGGGCGAGGAGTCGGTCTATGTCACCACCCTGATCCGTCTAAACATACCTCGATGACAGATCCTGGTGCTTCGCGACACATGTAGTGGATGGCATCTTGGTCACCAAGCCAATCTGAACCTTTAACCTGAACCGAGTACATAAGCCAAGAGGGCACACACGAGCCATAATCACCCTACCGTATCGTACATATGCCATCTCCAGTCGTCCTCGGTTATGTTCTAAAGACAGAATCAGGCATGCAACGAGAGAAAGAGACGCTGATTACACACGCCCAGTGCAGCATTGATACCACCCTGCGATATTTGGTCAGAGACATCAAGGCAATGAGATATACGATGCGTCGACTGACCTGTGCGGCCACGGTGTGACTCCGGGTAGGGAACAACTTGGTGATACAGGCGGTGTTGAGACCCGCTTCTGCAAGCCCAAAGGCGGCTCTGAGACCCGCACCACCGGCACCACTTTGAAGCGCGAGGTTAGCTTCGCGAGACGCGTCGGGTCGACGTACTTACACGACTATTGCATCGTACTCATGCTCGATGAGTGGGTACTTTCCCGAAGACCAGGACTGGCGTAGGAACGGTGAGGCGGATTTAAAAACGTGGTGTACAGATAATACCTTGACCTCCTGTGCTTTTACGGGATTAGTCGCTGCAACCTTGCGTGCAGGAAGGGTCGTAGAAAAAGAACGCTGAGGTAGGAGAGCCCTGGAGGGGACTACTTTTGCCAGGGACTTTCTGAACATTGTGAGCGGCGCAGGAGAGATGGAAAGACCATTTCCGGTGTGTCACGACTCGCGAGAAAAGTCGTCCCGCATATGATTTCCCATGCGTGGCCTCCATCACAAAGTTCCTCCCACTCCCAGTCCATCCAAAAAAACGATTTCAATCGTATCTAGTACTGTTGTACGTGTCTACCTGAGCACGCCGAGCGGGTCGTGCTGCACGGGTCCCTGGTTCTGTACGTCTGGCGGCGCGTCACTACCGACTATCGTCCGATTGACCGACCATTGCGCATGCACGACATTCCCACCGCTTGACACCCTCTGGAAAGGATTATTGGCAGATACACGCACGGGCGCCCGCGTCAATGTTGCGCGCGAAACGACCGGCGTACCTGACGACGCTGAGCGGCCGTGATCTGGTGTAGCAGATACCGCCCGAGCTGCACTCGACGAAATGAATCCACGGAGTGTCTCGTTGACGCTCGATGGAATAGGCGTATTTAGCGTAAAGCGTCGACTGTCCAGAGGTGACGCAGACCTCGCTGTTGCGACTGACGGTGACGTCTCGCGTGCCTCCCAGCGTCTTTTAAATTCTGCTTCTCCCCAGAGCCGGTGTTCATCTATCTCGTTGATCTGTCCACTCAGGACATCCCGCACATACGACAGAGATTCCAATGATTGCTTCCTCTGTACTTGCTCATCCTGTTCGTCTACCTCCCGATTTAGCGTTTCTAAAATCCATGTGATGGCTTCTCCAAGACGTTTATTTTGTTGCCGAAGTTCCGCCAGTTCGCGTGCAGATTCGAATCCACTACGTTGGTCCCAAGAATATCTTTCCGTGGGCGTTCGTTCGTCTACGAGCGGATAGGAAGACGACCCCAAGGACGGCGGACGACCAAGAGTAGAAGTCAAATCAGGAAGATTGCGCTGTAGGCAATTTTAGCGCATACACCTCGGAAACGCCATGTAATCTCACTTTTATCTCAGACACGGCATTCATGACAGTCTTGTTAATACCTAGGCTCTCGCCACGATCCAAAAGTCCACGGGCGATGAGTTCTGGAAAGCCAAGCTGAAACGAAGGTTGCTGACGAAGACTCTCTGATGGAAGGTTTCCCGATACGTGCTCCGAGGAACTCGTTTGATACGTTCTCTCAATAGGACGAGCTTTTCGTTTGACGACCGGTGGAGGCTCTGGAACTTCAATGGGGATATTCAAAAAGTTACGATTCTCGATCGCCAAGGATGCGCCCGCAGAAGGCGTGTGGAGTGTTTCCAGTGCTGTCGCCTGACAGATAAGAAGTAGAATGTGATGAGGAGTTGCTTCTTCGCGGACTGGACATGGTGGATACCGCAGCAGGTGCATCAGTTGGGTGCTGTAATCCGACGACATGACTAGATTTGAGTAACTCTCAGTAGTTAGCGATTGATCCATAATCTTAAACTTACGTTTCGTTCGTATGCGTATAAGCATCGCGACACACGTCCACTGCACGATTTCGGAAAGAGGAGACGAGCTGGCGAACAGCCCATCCCATAGCATCATCGCTTCATTCATCGGGAATTCCCGCGTGAACAGTAAGCGGAGCCATCGTCTTCATTGCATATGTCAGCAGAAAGCAGGCAAAACGGACCACTGACATACAAACCATACATCTGGGGCTCGACACCCGCAGACTGCATTGCATCATGCAACACAGGATCAACGGACTTGAGCAGTGCGCCTTGTATATTGTTGCACGTCTGGATAATTGGGGAGACATACGGCTTCAAGTTTATTGGCCCATGAGAGATCGATGGCGGAGAGGTCGGCTCCCGCCATTCATACCAGTGCGATATTTTACGCATCAACGAGGAAAATAGTGCCCAAGAATCGGCGGCTACCCATACCCGAGAGCATAACTCCGAGAACAAAGAATCCGATGATTCCGATTCCATTACAGAGTCAAAATCTGTGGCCAAAGACATTCATGCTTCAGCTTAGAATAGGGATAGATGAGCAGATGGAAAGGGTCAAGGGAACACAGGGACTCCCTGTGGCAATATAACAGCTGATGACTCACCGATAGCATAGAAAAGAGGTGCGAGCAACTCGTGCATGCCTTGTCTGTATCCAACGTCCGGGTGCATCTGACAGTAAAGAAACAAAACGTTGGTCAGTTGATGCTGGATGTCTTCGTTTCGAAAATATCCCATGTCCGGGAATCTACGCGGATGTGAAGGTGTGATCGTCACTGATTGCAAGTTTGAGATCCACTCACGTTCTCTCGACATCTTGCTGGATCGTCTTCCGAAGGTCTACGGCAGCGAACCACGCTCTCCATGGATTCTGTCGGTCATGAACAATCCCGCCGCGTAGAAAGCAAGTGCGCCACGTACCTCATCGTGTAAACTCAGCGGATTGTTCATCTCC
Source organism: Tylopilus alboater (assembly GCA_038090535.1). NCBI lineage: Eukaryota > Fungi > Basidiomycota > Agaricomycetes > Boletales > Boletaceae > Tylopilus > Tylopilus alboater. The sequence goes on along the minus strand of JBBPMW010000085.1, from coordinate 28,352 downwards.
AAGTCTATCGTGGGTTGTGTCTTTCGCTTTGGTATTGTGAGGCCAGGCACGACAAAGCTCTCGTCGTAACCCCCATCGGGGGCCTTCATCTTTTCCAGCAACAACTCCGAGAACTGCTCACGGGACCTCCGAAGCAGTTCCATGGGTATGCGCGGCACTTCGTCGAATAATGGTTCGAGTGGCTCATCTCTTAGAAGAAACAACTGACAGACACGACTCGGATGTGAGCATATCCAAGCATGGGTATGTATCGGTAACGGTGTCTCGCCTTCCATGCTAGACTCCTCCCTGAGATTCCAATAGCTCCGTCGGAGGAACGTAATAACTGTCCTTGGACAACAGTATCCCTGAGTTTGGAGAGAGTGAAGCCACTTCGAAAGAGCTGCTGGAAGATGTGACTTCCCTAACGTGAACACCAACCTGCTGGTTGCGAGACGTGATGAGATGTGGACGCACTATGTCAATCGTGTCGTAGGTCGGGCCACTTGCTCGGCCATAGTATGTGTATGGTCACAACTGGTGATTAGGTATACTAGCCTGCAGGGTGAATGCAGCTTGGTGAGGTGCAACTCAGTTGTCCAACCAAATCTGGCAACTTGAAGTTTCAATCGCTGATGTGGTTCTGTAAGTTGAAGTTTTACAGAATTCGTCGCCATAGTGCTGCAACGCGAAACCGCCCACTCCGAACGTTACAAGATAAGGAGATATAAAAGAGTAAAATTCGTTCTAAGATGCGCTGTATAACGTACAAGCTGTTGTAGGAATTATGGGATGATACAACATACTGACATGATGCAATGGAATCCAACAACGTATGCAAGCAGAAGCCGATGGTCAACGAGTCCTTTAATCAACCTCCTCCACACTTGGGCCCTCCTCGGAAGCACCAGGGAAACCACCCGGCGCACCACCGGGGAAGCCACCCGGTGCACCACCAGGGAAACCGCCAGCACCACCCGCAGCACCGTAGAGCTTCTGCATGATCGGGTTGGCAACACCCTCCAGCTCCTTTTGCCTCTCCTCATATTCTTCCTTCGAAGCCTCTTGCGAACTGTCGAGCCATGCGATGGCATCATCAACAGCAGACTTGAGTTTCGCCTTGTCAGCAGCGTCAAACTTGTCAGCAAGCTTCTCGTCCGTGAGCGAGTTTCGGAGGTTGTAGGCGTAAGACTCGAGACCGTTCTTGGCCTGAATACGAGCAGCCGCGGCCTCATCCTCAGCTACGAGCAGAATCATCAGCGTCAACGTCAATTTCGAAGCGATCTGATTGAAGACTTACCCTTGTACTTCTCAGCCTCGTTGACCATGCGCTCGATCTCCTCCTTCGACAAACGACCCTTGTCGTTGGTGATCGTGATGCGGTTCGACTTGCCCGTGGTCTTGTCAGCCGCAGAGACGTTCAAAATACCGTTCGCGTCGATATCGAAGGTGACCTCAATCTGAGGAACACCGCGAGGCGCAGGTGGAATACCAGAGAGCTCAAACTTGCCAAGCAGATTGTTGTCTTTCGTGCGTGCGCGCTCTCCCTCGTACACCTGGATCAACACACCAGGTTGGTTATCCGAGTACGTCGAGAAGGTTTCCGACTTCTTGGTAGGAACGGTGGTATTACGCTTGATGAGAGCGGTCATGACACCTCCAGCAGTCTCGATACCAAGAGACAAGGGAGCGACATCAAGAAGCAGGAGGTCCTGCGTCTTTTCCGAGGTGTCACCGGAGAGAATGGCAGCCTGGACAGCAGCACCGTAGGCGACGGCTTCATCGGGGTTGATGCTCTTGTTTGGCTCCTTTCCGTTGAAGAAATCGGAGACGAGCTTCACAATTCGGGGAATACGGGTGGAACCACCGACTAAGACGATCTCGTGAACGTTACCCTTGTCAATCTTGGAGTCACGGAGAACCTTTTCGACCGGCTCCAGGGTGCTGCGGAACAAGTCCTGGCACAACTCCTCGAAACGAGCGCGAGTAAGCGATGTGTAGAAGTCGATACCCTCGAAAAGAGAGTCAATTTCGATGGAAGTTTGAGTAGCGGAGGAGAGGGTGCGCTTGGCACGCTCACATGCCGTACGGAGACGACGGAGGGCGCGAGGGTTAGAAGAAAGATCTACATAACAATCAACATCATCCTAAACGGAGAGCAGACAACTGCTTACCCTTCTTGTTCTTGCGCTTGAACTCCTGGACGAAGTGGTTGACAAGACGGTTGTCAAAGTCCTCCCCTCCCAAGTGGGTGTCACCGGCGGTAGCCTTGACTTCGAAGATACCCTCTTCGATAGTAAGGAGGGAGACATCGAAGGTTCCCCCACCAAGGTCGAAGATTAGGACGTTACGCTCCCCAGAAACCTTCTTGTCGAGACCATATGCAATGGCAGCGGCGGTAGGTTCGTTGATGATACGAAGAACGTTCATCCCGGAGATGGTACCGGCGTCCTTGGTCGCCTGACGTTGCGAGTCGTTGAAATAAGCAGGGACAGTGACGACAGCGTTGGTGACAGTGTAGCCCAAATACGATTCGGCAGTCTCCTTCATCTTGAGGAGAACCATGGAAGAAATCTCTTCAGGAGACTGTCATGGCAGTCAGAAGATGTACCGACGACCTTGCATATACATAAAGTACTTACGAATTCCTTGGTTTCGCCTCGATATTCAACGGACATATAGGGCTTTCCAGTTTTGTTGATCACCTTGAAGGGGAAATGCTTGATGTCGGACTGCACTTCAGCATCGTCGAACTTGCGGCCAATGAGCCGCTTGGCATCGAAGACACTGAAAATGCGTGTCAGCCATGGAAGAGATAAGACCAAGAGATGTATTTACGTGTTGTGAGGGTTCATGGCAACTTGGTTCTTTGCGGCGTCACCAATGAGACGCTCGGTCTCAGAGAAAGAGACATAGGAAGGAGTCGTCCGGTTACCCTGGTCATTGGCGATGATCTCAACACGATCGTTTTGCCAGACACCGACGCAGCTAAGAAATTTGAGAACACGCAAGAATCGAGCAGAGGAGCACAACTCACGAGTAGGTAGTGCCAAGATCGATACCGATTGCTTTTGACATGGCAATTGCGTTTTTAGGAGATGTCTGCTGACGATGTGAGCCGTTGCTGATCGCTATTGGGCGCGATGAACACTTACAGAAGTCTACGACGAGAGAGAGAGAAAACAAACGACTGAGGATGGAGCGTCGAAAGCGGGCAAAGATTATATAGAGTGTGATGTTCTGTGTCGTTCCAGGACCTTCTCTCGCTGTTCTAGATGGTTCTGTCCTGACGTACTTGGATTAGATAATGAAAACATACTAGGCTGGGCCACAACCATTCTAGCAGCTTCGCCCACCGCCTAGATTCTCGTGGAGACAAACGTATTAAACATCGGCGCTGGCCAAGTCTAGCAGATCTGTACGTGTACGGTACACAGACGGGCGCGGCGGGTAAAATCATATGCATGCACATTCTTGAAGCTACATGCTCGGACGATGAAAAGAAGGGAAAAAAGCATAATTAAAAATCGCACGATGATTCTTTGGTGGCACGAATAGAACGGGAGGGAAATAGGCTGGAGAATGTCATCAAAGGTCATCAGTCTCGGGGGAGGCTAGCTATTTACAGCTAGCAACAACATACAGAAAGTAGATGTCTGTCAGTAACACGGTCCAGGTTACGCTCCGTTGGCATGCGATCCGATGCCAATCGTGTCATCTAGACTACGATGAGCTTGGAGATCACGAATAACCGACGGGTCGACTGACAATGTTGGTTAATAATGTGTTTTACACCCCTAAAGGAAAGACGGATTACCTGGCAAGACACTCTTCCTCCGGACATGAGGACTTTGCGAAACAGGCGAATGATCGCTCCCCACCTGAGGGTACTCCCGCTGAAGTAGCATGTAAGTACGCGTTCTACACTTGCATGTTTATGCACGAACATCAAAACCAGGGTCCGCCATTGGTACCCTTTCGATACCGCTCTCGTCCAATTCTGCCGGCACTTCGCCGTCAATTGATACCGCGTTCAACTCCATTGACAACTCCAAAATATCCGAGTCGTCGCCGATGGACGGCGGTGGCGGTGGCAATCGTTCGACCTCTCTGAATTCCTTTGGCAGCTTCCCGCCAGCATTTTGTATCGCCTTTTCGCGCACTTTTTGCCACTGTTCATATCGGTCAACTGCATGTTGTTGCTCACTGAAAGCAGTGTGCTCAGCATGCTACAGGTGTGCCAGAGAGAATACTGACTCGATCTTGCGTTGCTTGTACTGCTGCAACGTTGCATCGAACAGCTCTGGGTTGATCTCCATGAATAATTTCAGAGCATTGTATACCATCCCATGTATTGTGCTGTGCATTGGTCGAATCCAACAGTCTTTAGAAATAAAAGAAAGCTTACCGATTCCAGTGAGACTTTGAATTCGTATACAACGCCGGGAAGACGAGGGGTAAGAGAATAGCCAAGTTGTCGCTCATGAGGTTGACAACGTATTCGTTGTTCCAATACAGTAATGCTCGCTCAGCCACCTGGAAATGCTGGCTGTTGATACACCTCGCAAGCTGCCGGAACAATGGGACTTGGATCTTCTGGAATTCAGCAGGATCGGTGACGTCCAAGACTTCTTCGACCTCGTTCAAGAACATGACTTCCTTTGGTGAGTTGACCTTGGGCCAGTACTTGAGCAATCCTAGCATAACTTCTTCCGCGAGGGACGGGTCCTTTTCCAAGAACTGCACGACACAGTAGGCAAGCTGGGGATGATAAAGCGCTAGGCTCTTGACTTTGTGAAGTGGGACAAGGACTCGAGTCAAAAACGTCTTGTGTTCCTCTTTGAGAGGGAGCGCAAAACCATTGATGATCGAACCGAGAATCTCCAGGAGCTCTGCGATTCCATTGTGCCGCTCTGTCTCATAGATGAAATAGTAGAAGACATTGCTTATCGATCTGCGAATGAATGCGCGGAGATTGAGGAATTTGCCATATATACGATGAAGTGTAGTCTTGAGGAAATCGCGCTCCCTTGGGTCCTCGGAGTCGAAGAGCTCAAGAAGACTGAGCACGAATGGTTGATCAATGTATCGTTTTGCGAGATTCGTGTTAAAGTCGGGGCTTTCAACGAATCGAAGGAAAAACTCGTAAACAATTTGCAGATGAGGCCAGGCGAGCTCGAGGACAGGCTCATCTTCCTCTGGATCGAATGCGTCCCCAGTGGGGTTGACAGGAGGGGGTATAGAGCGAAAGAGGTTAACAGCGAACTACGGAGCCTAAATTATGGTGACGCTGACAAGTGGTCGAGAGACTTACCATATTTACAACCTCGGGGTATATATTTTCGGTGATCACCCCACGTTGGGTGGTGATGTACTCGAGCATTTCGTGCAAAGTTTGCGCTTTAATTTGTTTACCTTTGAGCTCCGCGCTGGCATCGTTAAAATCGAATAATACACGACATTGGTTGAGCTTCTTGATGAAGAGCTGAGACCTTTCGGAGGGAGGCACTTCTGATGGGTATGGTTAAAATAGGATGGGACGGAGGGTGAAAAACAAACCGGCGAAGGGCGCAAGTCGCTCGATCTCGACTCTTTCTGTGACGACGAAGCGGCTGCTCCGTTGTTTCCGAGGAGGTTTTCCAACGATGGGAATAGTATCACGAGGGCCTGAGCGGAGGCGACTGAGTGTATTGGCGCGTGGAGGGGTGGCATTGGAGCCAGGGAGGTCCAAACCCAAAGAAGTGCGCTCCGGAGAACCGAATTGACCAGGTCGCGGGGTGGGATCAGGGGCGGGATCAGAGCTAACGACGACGATGGGGGGGATCGGGGAAGACTGATTTGAGCTGTATCTACGCTCAGGGGCGGATAACTGGGCTGGAGCTGGCGGCGGGGCACGGTTGTATGAGGTCTGTGACTGGGTAGGGAGGGAATGGATGGTGTTGTTGTTAACGGATGCGCCCGGCAGTCCTTGAACTAGAGGGACGGGCTGTGGGAGAGGCTTCGCGGTGTTCGGTGGTGGAGGTGGGGGTGCGGAGACGGGTGCAGGCTGTGATTTCGAGTCCTTTGTTTTCGCAGACGAAGAATCCTGAGAACGGTTCCTGAGCTGTGCAAGAAAAGTCAAGATGACGCGCATGGAGATGGATGGGGATGCGCACAAAAGATTTCTTGAGACCCTTCATGGTGAACACGATGGCAGAGCGGATGTCTGCACGGCGTCGTCGACTCGTTCCAGGACCACCAACGGGATCGATGGAACGCCAGCCGTGATCAAACGTCACAATTGGTCACGTCACACTCTATTCGTGTGGGCGCTGTGTTGCACGGTGCTGACGATGGTGGGCGGCGGCAATCTCGACGGCGACGGGATGGGTAGTGCTGTGGGCCTGTGCGACTGCGGGGTTGGATCTGCAGCGACGCGCGCGAGAGTCGTTCCCTGGCTGCACGGTCGTATTGTTTCCTTTTTTGACCACCCAGTCTGTCTCGCAACCGTTGCAGCAGCTCTCTCATCCATACCTCCTTCTCCTCCAGATGGCTGGTGAGTCCATCCTTCCTCCTGCCCCGCATTGCGCTTACTTCCATAGCTATATACGCCGTCTACACCTCCCCAAATCACCCACCCGTCCCGAACCATCTCCCGACCCTCATCGTCACCCCACATGGTATGCCGCCAGTCCCCTTGTCAGCCATTCTCACCTTCACCTCTCTCTACAGGTCAGCCATCTAATATACTTTACTCATACCTTCACACAAACTACGTCCGTCCTCCCCTATCACCCGTTCTCATCTCTTTCTCATCATCTTACAGAATACCGAGAACTACCTCTTGACCCCCTCTCCGCAGGGTGACCTCTGCGTCGCCAAGCTCTTCCCCCCTCGTCAGAATCATAGCAAGTCTTCCGCTTCAGACCCTGGCCACTCCACCTCCTCTTCCGCACGTGTCGTGCGCTGCGAGGCTTCCCGCAATCTCAAGTGGTCCATCACTAACACTGGTGTCATTTCACCTATATACAAGCTTTCCCTCCCTTCTCCAGATTCCCCAGATCTCCCTCTCTTCCAGATATCAAAGCCCAACCCTAATGCTGCCTTCTGGAGCATGTTCTACTTTGCCTATGCTGGTCATAACATACCCCCAAAGCGCATCGAGTTTGGAAAAATACAAAAGAATCCAGCCGGTCCCAACGGCGGCGGAACTAGGATAAGCATCACAGGAAAAACACCCGAGGAAAAGGCCGTATGGCAGACCCTGGGAGAGGGCAACGAAGACTGCGTCGAATGGGTCGTCCTCTGCGCAGCACTTAATCTATTGGAGTAAGTTCTGCCAGCGCTTCTATTTTCCGCGTTCCCAATTTTGACCTCGCTTCCTCGCATCATTGTCGCATGACTCGCCATTCGCACCTGTCTGTCCCTTCGCTTCCTTATCTATAGTGATGAAATTATCAAGGCGGCTGAGAAAAATCCTCCGCCTCCTGGTCCGGTCCCGAATGGTGCACCTGGCCCAGCAGGGCGTCCAGCGCCTGTCGCGCTCCACGATCCTGGCGCCGTACCTAGCCCGGCTGGTCAGCCGCGTCAAGGTCCCCCACCACAGCAACCCTCCTCACGGGGCCCACCCACTCCGCATGGTCAACCAAATATGGGCCCAGCACTTGGTCCCGGTGGCCGTCCTCCCCAAGGATTCCCACCTCCACGAGGCTTTGCGCCTGGCCAGGGTCCCCCACCAAACCCAGCTGTACCCGGCGGCTACCCTGCTCCGCCACAAGGCTATGGCCCAGGTCAGGGTGCACGTCCAGCCCAGCCGGGACACCGTCCTGGCATGCCAGGTCCTCCAGGGGGTATGCCTCCGCAGGGCCCGCCCTCTGCGCGCCTCTTTCCGCCGCAACGGTTCCCCAACCAGATGCCACCCCCTGCTCAGCCGCCGTCCCAAGGCGCCGCCCCAAGGATGTTCTAATCGTCGCTCACCCATCGCCTTGTTATCGATCGGTTGGTATACCATGTTTGGATACTTTTTCTCTTTTACGTCTTATTCATCATCAAGGTCGAATCTATTCGGTCGTTTGGTTAGCTCTCAACCTTGTTATTTATTTTGTTCTCCAGGTCTGATTGATTCTCTCGGACTCTGATTCCCCTTGCGAATTATTAGCAGTGCTGGACGATTTGGTTGATTGACTGTTGGGATAAGCGCAGGGTTTGGTAGTTGCCACCCTGCCTTAACCTGAAGCGACGCTGTAGGATTATCGAACCTCGATGCACAGTGTGTCGTATTATGTTGGGGAGTAGCTCCGACAGGGAATACATCAATTAATGTCATTCCCAATCATAATTCTGGAATGTTGGCATTTCAACTTTTCCCCTGTGAAAATCAACCTTGACTTCGTGGAGAAGGGTACGGTAATATTCTAGTATATGAATAATCAATGCTTGATGAGTTTTTCCAGAGCATCCATGGAATAAGCTAGAGGGATATTATTAGCATCGTGATGAAACGCAGCTGCGTCCGCGGCTTACACTTGGGTCTCTCAATTGGCAAGCTCAAAGCTACCGAGTTACGGCACCACATGAGACAAGTACCGTTTCTGGTCAGGAAGAAAACGCACCTCGTGCCCACACCAATTGGGTTAAAGCCCCCAAAGCTACGAAAGTATGAGTCTCGATCAACTCAAGCCAAGAGCCGGTCTTACCTCTCGATACACCGAAGATGACGGTGTAATACTTGATTGACGAATAAGTTTAGAGCTGGACTGTTTGATCAAGTGTATGACAGTACCTTGAATTCGGTCAGACCATAATGATACAACACGCATCCTGCTCAACAGGATCAATGTGGTATCGAATTATCAGCATGCGGGGATACATACCAGAAGTTGCATCGACGTTGGGGAAAGGGTTCTTTGTCTATCGGACGGTGAGAAAATGCACCTGGACGGACGTGTTCAGTGCCTACCTTGCCGTGTTCCTTCAAGACATCAGGGGCAACTTCAGCAGTCTGTATACAAGCTAGTCAGCAACAGTCTAACTACTCGTAATATGTCATACCTTCTGAACAAGCTGGATCATTGAACTCGCTTGGAGTTCAGGACGGGCCTTGCAGAATTCTTGAAGGGCAATGAATCGGGGATCGGGGTTACGAAGAACACCGTGACCGTATCTGGAGAATATTCAAGAGAAGTTGGCCAGCAAGACGGCCAGATACATACCCCGGGACGACTTGACCACTTCGGAGGGTTTTCCAAAGATATTCTCTAATGTTTTCGTGACTGATATCATCACCGATCTCCTTCTGCATCGCCATCTGCCACCTCAATACCTCTTGGTTAGCGAGACTAAGTGTCCTAATCAGGTAAACGTCATTCCAAAGGACGCATATACGCACCCATGGAGAGGTCCAGCGAGGGCAAAGAGTGCAGCCGAGTAGGAAATGTAAGGATCAGACAATGTCGAGCCGACGAGGTCTAGTTCGAGATGAGATGCACTCTTACTGTCTACAAACGTGAGACATACGGGACGTGTGCGCAGAGGCATTACCACCTTCGTGATCGCCATGGAGGGCGATGTACAAACGGAGGTACTCGGTCAAACTTTCATTGTGCCCAAATCCGAGCATGTTTGAGTAGTTCCCTATGGCACGTTGCATCATGTACAAGTGGCTAATTGAGCTAGACTTACCCACAAGATCCAACTTCTTGTTGACAGGGGCAATTGCCTTACCTGGGTGGTATACGTTCCGGTAGATGCGCGCGGCCAGCGCAGGTAATTTGGCAACGAGGCCCAAACAGTCTTCGAGCGTATATGTCCAGTACTCGCTCTTCTTGATACCGCGTTCGTACGCAGCCTGGAACTGGCTGTCATGATTCAAAGCGGCGACACCCATACCAAGCTGAGTCATGGGGTGGAGAGTCCTCGGAAGACTAATGTAGGAGTGTCATGACTTTCCGAAGCACGTCAAAGATAGGGACACGCACGAATCAACGAGTTTCTCCACGAATGCTGGCAACTCGGCCTTCTCGGCAAGTTCTGCAGACAGTTGGTAGCTCTCGTCCGGGGAAGGCACCCGGCCAGTGAGCAAGAGCCAGAGCATACTCTCGGCGGTCATCTCTTTGCCTCCGGGTGCAGGTGGGAGAACCTTTTGGCAGTCTGGAATGGTGAGGCCGTGAAAACGAATGCCCTGGATCACAAAAGGGTGAATGTCAAAGTTCGGACCGATCGGAAAGCGCGACTGACCTCATTGGGATCGAGGACCGACGCTTCCCAGAGCATGGCCTTTAGGCCTCTCATACCGCCAATGATGTTCTCGACCTACAAGACGCGTGAAACGACGATGGAAGCGACTGGGTCCCACCTTACCTTGACCTCGCCGACCACCGCCTGACTATGCTCGGCTTTCTGGTGGAATAAAGTGAACATCCTGGAACGTGATTTGCAAGGAGGTGAACTCACGAGTTTCTTGAACTGTTCCTGCTTCGCCGGGATGACCTCGTGAAGCGTTTCCCTGAGAGACTGTCAAGACGCTCACATTAGACGAAGAAAGTAAAGCGTAGAATCAATCAAGACATACTTTGGTGGACGCCCAGCGCCGTACCCGGATGCTGGAGGGAACATTGCGGAGGAGGGATTGCGCTAAAGGGGCACTGCGACCGAGCATGATGAACGTGAGTGGGAGGTAAGAATCGTTGAATTGTTGCCGCCCGTCCTCACTGCAGAGTCGGGATCTTGCGCCGCTGACCGTGAGAGCGAGCCGGGAAACGAATCCTTTTTAGGTTGCCGAGCCGGGACTCGATACAAACATGGACAAAGCGCCGCATGGCCGTCCAGTGCAACTCAGGACACGTCGGCACAACTCATTCATTGCCCTCTTAGCACCATGGCCTCGGTGTTCGTCCCAGTCCTGTACATCGGCATCGTCATCTCAAGTCTATTCATATTCTCTCATTTCTACAGAAAACGCAGCGCAGGTAACGCCCCTCTCGCGACCCCAGGTTCCGCTCACGCCAACGATTTAACCAGGCAAATTATATGCACCGTATTTCCCTTCGCATCCCGAGCGCGACGTCTATGTCACGTTGCTCCAGCAAAGCGACCCTCCTGTGCACGAAAACCTTCTCAAGGCTGCGCTCATTAGACGTGCAATGACGGACGTTGGTCGTGTCGTAAAACTCCGCGAAGACAAACCAGCACTCCAGAACCTCCTCCAGAAAGGCTCCATCGGCGACGACCTGTGGAACAGCCTACTTCAAGCAGAAAAAGAGCTCGAGGCAGAGATCATGGAAGTCGTCGCCGAAGCAAACACGTTCGTCGAGGGCTGGGGCACGATCATCTTCCAGACCGCCGGTGAACTCATCGCAAATGAAAAGATGCGTAGTGTTTTCGATGGCACAGCAGCAACGAGAGCGAGCAAAGGTTGGCTTTTCGACTCGTTTTTCACCTCTCTGATTCTGATTCTGATTCTGAATGTGTACTAGAACAAAAGTACGGCAAGGTTGGCCAAAAGATCGACCTGCCGGCAGTGCAGCCTGTTATTATGAGTGGGCCACCCCCGCCTGGCACGCCGGCAGCCGCCATGTTTGCAGCTGCACAAGCGCAAGCACAACTTAGGGCTCAAGCACAGTCACAGTCACAAGCGCAGCAGTCTCCTGCTCCTGTAGCCTTACCGATACCAACAACCCCTGGCAAGCCTGCGAATGGTCTCGTTCCACCCACCTCTGGCCACGCTGAGAGTATAACGAGCGACGGTGAAGCAAACACTCCAGAAGCCTCTTCGAAATCCGTGAGTTATCCACAACTTGTTTTGCGTCTCACCTCACACAGACAATCTCTAGCCGAGAAAGAACAAGAAACGGAAGTAGCTGACGTACACATCCCTGATACCTGTGGCATCCATTCTAATACATTAGTTGCATTGGCTTGGAGTTTGCGTGAACACATTCAAACACCGAGAAAGGCTTTGTAAATCGAGACGGAAAAAGTACAAATGCGTAAAATTAGAAAGACCATACGTGAAAAGACATTCAAACAAATTGAAGGTTACAGCTACATATCAACCTCTGATAACAATCGCTTTCTCCCCTGCGCCAGTTCGTGTCTTGCCCGACTTGTCCACATGGTCAAGGCCTAGTACATCTTCTGGTGCGAACTTATGATCGTAGATAATATCCTCTGAAAAAGTAACGTCACATACAACAGACAGTGCAATCTACAGTGATACTAACCATCTTCGATGTATGTCGGTTGCTTGAATGTTGAAATTTGAATGAGGGCAAATCTGTACTTGGCAATGTCCTTGTCTGAAACACCTATTCGCGCTTGTAGACGTTTCTTCGTATCTGCAAACTTCTCGTGCTGGAAGGAGTTCGGTTAGGCACGTGTTGATCCGCTCAAAGAAAAGACGTACGGGTTTGACAACGAAACGGAACGGCACACCGTGTGTCCGCGAGACCTCCTTCTGGAAGTGGAAGACACTTATTATCTTCTCGTGCTCATCCGCTTCCAGTTCTTCTTGCGGTATTTCCTACGCAACTCCGGGTTCATAACTTTGCGAAGAGCGAATGCATCCATACACACCTCTGCATAAAGCTCAACTGGATCAGGAATATTCCCAATCATCTCTGAGCCCGTAAACTCCTTTTGAGTCTTTCCGTCCTTGGACACCTCAAACACACGTATTTTTCCTGTGCTTCCAGGCGCTAACGTCACTTGCTTGGCCAGGAGATCAGCAAGGTCGTGAATCATGCTCGTCTTGGGCAAAAGGAACGGATATGACGCTTCTTCTCGGTTGTGGATTCCCGTCCACATGATTTTCAAACTTCGCTTCGTCTCGAGCTCGACGATGCTCACGTCCAACTTCTCGTACAAGATGACGGATGTCGTTGGGTTTATATAGTTTGTGCCCATAATTTCCGCTATGCTTTGGTTTAGAGAGCGCTTGAGGATAGACTTGGGAGAACCGTTCGTAACATGCGTCGTCGTGAAACGAAGCTTGATAGGATCATGTCGAAGGAACTCGCCAGCTTTTTGCGACATCTTTGGGAGTGTCAGCAAGGTCCAAAAACATGGACAAGAGGCGCGTACGATGTCATAGTTGTGTTTCTTGCTCAGTATTAGACTGAACTCGGGGTGATCATGGTCGGGATCCTCGAATTTCGGACGGAAAATAATCATCACCCGGTTCTGCAAGAAGTCATAGAACTGTATGGGATTCGAGTAGAGACCCTGACTCTCCAAATCATGGATCCTGAAGAAAGTGGGGATTACTGATGTGACGACGCAAGTGCAACAGAACCCCAAGGACTTACTCTTTCTCAGACTGATCAACCTGGAAACAAATGACATCTCCATCCTGGATCTCGCTTTGAGCAAATGTAAATTTCGACTTCATAAGCTCGATCATTCCGGGCTTGATTTCCTGCGGAGCGTGTTAGGATAACAAGTCCCAAGAGTCAAGGGGAACTCGCACCTCATAAAGCTTCAAAGGAGTTCCAGGGGTCCATCTCATGCGCTCGTTGATCATGGGGTAGAGGTCTTGCACTTTGCTATTGCGAGAAACATATACCTTTCCGGCGCCATATAGCGTTTGCTTCGAAGTATCGAAGTGCTTGAGGAAAATCATTATAGCGCCTACGGGAGGGTCGGGCTGGCGATTTGATGTTAATGCAGTCGGAGGAAAGAGCAAGTAGCGCACCTTGCTCGGATCGGGTATCACATCGAGATAGAGGCGTAGATCATTTTGCCTTGCGGCCATATTGTTGCGAATCACTTCGACAGCTGCAAAGTAGAGTCGACATGTAGAAAAAGAAAGCTGAGCGCGAGATTTTGCGCACTGAGTGTGGGCTCATTCTCTGGAATATGCGTATCGGGTCGAACTGTTTTGTTCTGTCGATTCACTAGAACCCATAACCGAACCTTGTTCTCCGGAAGATTGAAGTGGTTGGCAACGCGAGATTTGAACATATTGTACGTCTCTTGTTTGAGCACACGGAAGCTGGGTAGGTCGGAGGGAGGCCAATGCTTCTCGTCAAAGGTTGCGAGGTCGAAGCCTTCGTGGTGCGCAAAGGTATCGTCAGTGATGACTTTGGCGGTGAGGTACAAGTGTTGCTCCTCTCGCTCCCTCTTCTTGGCCTCGATCTGGAGACGTTCCTCGTCGAGTCTGCGTTCTGAACCCAAGTCAATACATACACGCGGGGTCAAGGAAATGACATACTCAGATGAGGCGGTGTGTCTTCTTCCTTGAATGGTGCTAGTATCTCGTCGATCGAGGTCTCACGGACGTACACCAACATATAAGCGTTCGTGAAGCGCTTCATGGCGCGAACCTGATTGCGCTGCAAAGGTTGTGGAATGCCGTTTAAAGGCTCGCCACCATAGTTCTCCTCCAGCACTTCGCGATCAGTTACAGGAGTCACGCGATCATCGTCAAACTTGAGCCATCTTGTGTTGCGATCTGGCTTTATCAGAGCAAAGTAGTGTCCACCATTCACGTCACCGGAATGCACCAAGACGCCATGCAACTTGTATACCCAGTTCTCCGACTTGGTTGGACCTTCGTCGATAAATTCTCCAAGGTCGATCTCGAAAGGGAATTCATGACGATCGTTTATCTTAAAGTTGAACCGTTCAGTAGCGTGCAAAGACGATGTTCAGTGCAAGCCTAACCTTGACCATAGCATCGCGATGGATGTCATACTCGAATCGTTTGAGCTGAAGGTGAAGCACAGGAGGGAAAGACTCGAACACGAAGCCCTTTTTGGCGTCCTGGAGACCATGACCCTCGGCATGGTACTTGTTTTCGCCCTCCATCATTTCAACGGCTACAAAGTACTTGAAAGACTCGTAGAGATTCTTCATCCCCTTGACATTCAGTTGGATATCTGCATGACAAGTCGGGATGCACAGACTATGGACGAACGGAGAGGGAACGCACCCTTGAACTCCTCGATCTTCGAGGACTCGTAGTCGACGTTAACACACTTGATATAGCTCTTCATTTTACCGACGAAGAGCTTGGCGATAGCACCTTCCGCTTTCGTGCCCTATGTTACTGTTAGCTATGAAAAGGTTAGGGTGAGTGTGTCTGACCTTCATCTTGGACTCCAAGTTGTCCTGCAACACTCGGTTGAATTCTTGGACGTCATGTTGATAAAATGAGTCGTTTGACTTCCATCCAAACGACTTGGTCAACTCGGTCGTCCCTGTTGGAGGCTCAGCGGCTACGTGTGATTGCTGCGCAACCAGATACTTACCGACGGGCTGATCTGATGTCTGGAGGTGATAAAACACCCGTTGCAATGCAAGAGAGACACTTTCGGTGGGGAGCTCGTCCTCTGTGGGGATTTGGTACACTGCCTAAATGCTGATGTGAGCATAGAGCATTCTTACGCCACCGGGACCTGCCTTTCTGAAGTAGCGCGTGCAGAAGAGAGACTGAAGGAGGGAATTCATATAACAAGTGGCTCCTTGGTTTTTCAACCCGACATAACCAGTCTCCTTCTTTGAATCGTAGCTAGCGAGAGACTGTGAGAGGTGTAAGAATGACGAGAGTCAAAGGACGTTACTTGACAAAGTTGTGCCATAAGACGCCGGTGGGGTCTTCAAGTACGCGAACGTACACGGTGACATCGGCGGACTCGTCTTCGATGGTTGGGCGGAGGTGACCTTCTTGGACGTTGAATAGTTTGCGGAGTTCGCTAAAGCGGGTGAATCCCCAATCACACTCCTCGGCAATGAAACGATGATGGGCATCTTATGGACAAGAGGGATCAGTAGTCGAACAAAAGTCGCACGGGGGAAACTCACGGCTGACGGTGTATATGGTAGGGTCATGGACGTTTGATATGACGAGGGCAAACTGAGCGCACGCGTGCCAACCTTCTGGGGACTTTTTCGGATCGGCGTAGTCAAGATACACTGAGACGGTATCATTGGGAGGAGCGTTTGAGTTTCCGAAGGGAAATAAGAGTATGCGCCTAGGGATGAAGGGGTTGGATGTGGGTTACAAAGGAGGGTGTAAAGAGGACCGACCATCGGTGACCGCCACAGTCAAAGTCTGGACTTGTTATCTTCTTCTCGAGCTTCTTCCAATTGGTCAATCTCCAAGTGTATACTTTGAAATCCTTGACATCATGCCCTAGGTCGGGCATATGCTTTGCAGCAAATGCCTCGTCTTGGGGGCCGAGTGAGACAATGGGGAGAGATGAAAAGGGAAACGAACGAACGATCACGGACGGAGACGACGTCGTCGACGATCTCCATTGGAGGGCCACCGTTGACTTTTTCGTCGAGGATGTCCATGGTATCAGAGCCTGTCTGGGAAGGGGAGGGGATGAGTGGACGCAGGCGGTGATCGGAGGGAGTACGCACGGAGATGGGATACGGACAGGACAAGGTGGAGATGACTGTGCTGAGCGTGTCTGGAGAGTCAGACGGCGAGACTGGTCGACACTGGTCAGCTTATTATCGCAGAACCTGACAAAGTCGGTGGGAAATCGTCGCGACCGCTTTGATTGCGTAAGCAACCCCCCGCCCACATATAAGCTGGTTATCCTACTACTGCTAGTCTCTATTCGCTACACGATCCTTAGATTGTCTCGACAGGGTGTCCACCCGCGTCACCACCAGCCTTTCCGCTGTCCTACTGTCGGTAATGAGTCAAAGTCGTGTAAGAGCAGGTCGGGCCTGGGTTGGCTCCGTCTTGGGGCCAGCCCACCCGCCTGGCACCGCCTTGTCGCGCTCATGAAGATGGTGCGTTGCTTCCAGAGCGCCATCGCCGGGGTCGTGTTTGGCAGACACGTAGTACACTGCTTTGCTTGTCTATAAATAACGAGTCGTTTGCTCAAAGTCACGGCCTGGCCAACGCGTGCTGATCCATGCCTAGGATTGTCCGAAACGAAGAAATGAGCGCTGCCAGTGAGGAGGTTTTCCCATAGTAGTGCTACCATCAACGTAAGCGGGAGCCCTCAAAGTGCCGTAGCCAAATCCAAGTTGGGCCTCATGTCGACGGCTCGGCGTCTCTCTCTTCCCTCTTTCCTCCATCTTCGAGAGCGCCTTCGATCTAACACCTTTACTTTCACCTCGCTTCGCTGTGTATTTTCCTCTTGTGCATGAATAGTCATACCCGCCGCCGTGACGACCGCTCAGCCGCACCAGCCGATCCTTTCAAGCAATGGATCCCTACAGACAAGTATCCCCTCGACTATGATTCTGACCGGCGTCGAGACCGCTCCACTACCCTGCCCGCCCACTCCTACGACCCAAGGTCTTATCCGTCCCACGATACCCGATATAATGACCCGAAGCACTCTTCTCGCTCCCATCGTCAGGATCCCCACTATCCCCCGGCAGCCTCCTACTCCTATCATCATTCCTCTGCGCACCCTCCCTCAACAAGCAAAGCCTATCAGCACGCGACACGTCCATCCGCGCAGCACTCCTCATCCGGCCATCATTACCCGCAACCCTCGTCATATCACCCCTCACATCCAACCACCGCGTACACCACCGTGGCTAGCTCTTCCCGCAAACCCCATCCAGAGGCGCCTGATCCACGAGCTTCGAGACGACCTCCCTACGACCACCTTTCCGGTACCGAAGAGATGCCAAGGGCCTCCGCACGTCCCTCTCGTGCCGCTCATCCTCCAATCCAGCCTTCACTCTCGGCCCCACCAAACCAAGCATTCTGGATTCCCCCCCAGGAGATCTCCTCGTCGCGACGCTACAAGGATGCCTATAAGGATCGCGACAGGGACCAGGACCGGGTGAAGGACCGGGTGAGAGAACGAGAGAGAGAGAGAGATAGGGAGGGAGACAAACCTGCTACTGAGCTTGAAAGCAGATACAAGGACAGAGCGAGGGCTGAGCAGCATCGTGAACGTGAGCGTACCACGGATGTCCGGTATCAAGATTCGGGCAAGTCCAGGCATCACGATAGGCGCAAGGATTCGGATACCGGAGGTGTGTTATATTCTGAGCAAAGAAATGCGTCCAAGGCCTCGCTTTCCGGGAGGGAAGGCTACTCCTCTTCCGCCCGCGAGCCAAGCAGTGGCCATAGAAGACATCGGACAGAGGATGGGACAGCTTCCACTGTTAGTTTTGGTTATGGTTTATATCCTGCCATGTCTGATCCCATACGTCAATAGGGTCGTCGACACCAGCCCGAAAACACGCAGAATCCGATCACTACCATGCCGTCGCATCCCACCAGCGTGCCACAACTAGACGTACGGCAGACAGGTGAACCCCCGCCTGCCCCTCACATAATGCCTGTTTACCTTCCGCCAAAAGCCAAGTCGCAACGCTCACATCGAGAGGGTCGTCCGTCAACTGCCCAAGGCGCTCAATCTGGCAGTGATACCGAAAGGGCAAGTGGCAAGGTGATTCATATCAGATCGCCATCTCACGTCGCTCGTACTAATATCCGAACTCAGCATCGTATGGAACGCACTCCTTCCGGTCCTGCTATGCAAAGAAGCGACGCGCATACATCCACTTCCACGAGGGATAGAGGCAATCACGATCTGTCGATGGGCACGCGCGATGACGTGAAGAGGCCAGAGGTATGATCACTCGCCGTGTCCCGGACCAGTCATCGTGCAACTCACATTAAACATAGGGCAAGTATGGAGCGCACGAAGGCACTCGCCAGCCTTTAGCACCAATCAACGTCGATATTCCTCTCGTGACACCAGGATTCAATGCATCCACTTTACCCCCAGAGAATAGGGCTTCAACTGTACCACAAATTGTCAGTATTCGCGCGGGCCAGGGTCCTTCTGATCCGCACGACGCGCATTTTAAGTCGTCGGCAGTTTCACATTCAGATGCTCCACAGGAAACCGCCGCCCACCCCCACCCCACTTCTGCATCCATCATCAAGTCCTCCAGTCACACTCGATTGCAGTCTTCTGAAACGCGGTCTCAGCACGATCGCCCTCCAGTTGTTGTGGACCATTCACGTACTGAGCCTCGTGGGGACGATCTACCTCCTGGTCAACGCGTGTCGATCCACGAGTCAAGCAGAGCGTTACCCACCTCAATCTCCAAACCTTCCTACTCTCGTGGGAACCCAGAAACAGGGGCGGATATCGCAAGTTCATCGTATCCGCACAGCCAACCGCCATCTCGTTCTGCGTACAGGACCGCCAGTAACGCTGTTCCTGCGGTCGTTGGCCCACGCCCTCTGCGTTCCGTTTCCCAGGGACCACAAACGAATGAACCTCCTACCCGTCCACCATCCATTACACATTATTCTGTCCCCCCATCCCCCTCTCATCCAACTAATGGTAGTCCGTCGAAAGCCGGACACGCCCATGGTTCATTGTCGTCTGCTCAACCTAGTCCTAAGCACGCACATCACGGCGCGTCCCTCAGTCACTCCGCAGCCACACAACAAGCGCCATCTGCTGCGCCTAGTATGCATCCCACCCCGATCGTTGTTCCTCAGACGTTCACTGCATCCTCTCGACCTTCTACCAGAGACGGCACACATACAGATGCACCATATGCTCATCAGCAGTCAGCAGACCGACAACCGACAACCAATGGCAATCCAGAGCTCCAGCAGGCATCTAACAGTGCCACGGTCAAAGCATCCTGGGTTGTTCAAACCCCAGCTACTGCCAAAAGAGCCAAGATATCTCGAGAGGACAAGTACTTGCGAGACCATCACTTTAACTTGGAAACGCCTCAAGCACAACTCCGTCAAGTGCTCTCACAAGATGACGATCCGTTTCCTCGTGCATCTTCGTCGATGATGAAGGCGAGCCAGGCGACAACTCCATTAACTTCATCTCAACGGAGCTCCCTCGGTGCGAAGGCGAGAGATGTTTCCTTTGGCACACCACGAGGCACGTCAGCGAGTGGTTCGCCAAGGTCTGGGACTGCAAAAGAGGTGACGTTTTAAACTTTGGATCCTCATTTCTTCTCTCACCTTCTACCTTACTGTATAGGCACCCACTCCGGAGCACCTACCGAGGCAGAATCTACCATCACACCTTGCAGGACCACCGCAGATCGCTGTCGTCGGGGCAACTCCCGTCACCATGGCTTGCGACCTACCCCAAGGCCGTGTTGATCATACTTTACTTGCACCTCCCTTTCCCGCGCCGACTCGTGCGTCGAGGACGACATCCAGCTCACAAGACCAACAATCTCAGTCCTTGCCGCCTGCAGTTCGAGAGGCATCACCATCGTATTATCAGCCGCAGCTAGCGCCAGCAGTGCATACACCATCATTGTTTCAACCGTATCGACCACCGTCTCCTCCAACTCCTGAAGATAGTGGTCAGTTTTCACCTCCACCACTGCCGGTTCCGCCGCCTAGGGGCCTAGAGGATTCTCCACCGCCACCTATTGAAACACGAACAAGTGAAATCATCCCGACACGTTCGCAGAGCGATGGGCATCCTCAAGGTTATGTGCACTCCGTCCCCGAGGTGCAGAGTGAAATGTTCCATCTACCCTCACAACCTTCAGAGCCGCACCAACTTTCATCTGTGCCACCCCCACACGCCACACAAATCTGGCAAGTTGGCAAAGTGGATAGCAATACGGCCCCGACGGCAACATCGAATGGATCTGCAGTCGTGGTTCATCGTGATGCGAGGTCTTCGAAGCCATCCTTTGCTCAGCCCGACGAGGTGCAAATAGTTCATCAGGAAATCATGAAGTCTACTTCCATCCTTCCATCGCAATCTCTGGCTCCTCCCTCAAGACTACGACCGAAAGTCACGATCGAGGATGTTCCAGAGGATTTGCCCCTAAGCAGAGGCATCCTCACGAGTGCACCGATGATAACGCCCTCAGTCTCGGAGTCGAGACCTGTGCAACCATCACAGCACGCCACGATTGTGAATGCGAACCCGACGTTCAAGCCCGTGGTAGTCGATCAACCCGGTCATAAATCCTCACCCCAGTCAAGAAGCAAAGATGCACCTTTGCATCGCAATGCCGAGCCTAGCGCTATACCCACTGCTCCGCCCATGCCTCCACCAACCCCTGCCTCTGTACCAGCCCTCACCCGCGTTCCATCTTCTGCACCTCCTACTCAGCCTACATTTCCATCGTCTTCCCAGGCAGCACCTGCTCAGCGTGCTACGTCCCATACTGTACCCTCTCGTACTTACCAGCGTGCTGCGGAAATGTTGCAGGCAGGCAAGCTGTCAGCGTCTGTGGGAACCAATGTCGGTGCCACTGGGAGCGTCAACAAGTCTGCCGCTGCGCCAATACAAACAAATTACACCTCTGTTAGTACCGCTGCTGGTCAGCACCAGTCAGCGAATGGTGCCAGTACGCAAGGCGCTTCGGCTTCTAGGCTCGTAAATGCACCGACTACCATTACTTCACATCCCAGCGCCTTCGCTACAGCTTCTATGACCAAGGTTGCTGCACCCACGACGACGACTGGCTCCGGCCCGCCGGTCGGTGCACCGGGACTCCCATCGGCCAGTATCAATATCCAACCACCATCTGCTCCTGATCCACTGAAGCAGCAGCCGAGCCGTTCGGGACCTTCGTCGATACCCACTCTAGATGCCATATCCACAATTGTAACCTCAACGACTGCTGCCAAGAATGCTCATCAAGAACAACCTATCGTAGATTCCACCCGACCCCGCGATGTTACGCCCTCCGCCACTCGCAACCTACCCTCTTCTTCGCATATATACCCTATCTCCTCTCGCCCAGGCACCTCCTCTGCAATGACTCAACAGACTCATGTAAATCCAGCCCAACCGTCGACTCATTATCGAGCTGTATCCTTGCCCATCACAACGTCATCTTCAGCGGTGCAAAAGCCGCCCTCACCTCGCAAATATTCACAGCCTATCCCTTCCACCATAGTTTCTACGCAACCTTTTCCGTCTCGCCCATCTCCCCCAGAGCCCCACTCCGCACGCATCCCAGTATCTGGGCACCTTTCCACCCCTGCTCCAGTTCGATCTGCGCGATTGTCACCTTCTGATCACACGAATGACTCTGATATGCTCAAAACTCCATCATCAATCGCGCCGTCTCCGATGCTCAACCCAGACACCTCGAACGCTATGCAGTCCATAGCTGTTCCGATCCGGGCTCGGCAGGTATCCACAGACTCGAAAGACGACAAGAGGAAAGGGTTGTTTGGCCTCTTCAGGACGAGAACACTTTCATCGAAAGCGGTTGACCCCCCACCCGTTTCTTCGGTTACCAGAGCGTCTCTCGACCAAGGGAGGGTTCGTCCCGATGCCTCCGTTGCTGCTTCTACCACTACGCCTATGCCTCGCGGGGCGACATCGAGCTCGGCTGCAAAGGAGTTGCATACTTTCCCGCCACAAGTCGCCTCCACCTCCGCACGTACGGGACCACAGTCCAAGGTCAAAGGCAGGCTACCCGATCCAATCACCATTCCACCTCCTCCAACGCAAACAGCACGGAATCACAAGGATGCCACCCCACACATCTTCACCCCGTTCAAGTTCCTGACGATGCACTCCAAGAGGAATCGAACAGTGTCAGCTGCATCTCTCGATGTTTGTGATGGCAACACTGCTGTGCGCATTGTTTCCTTTTTCCAATGTGTGATTAATCATACTCGTGGATAGACCAATACCGTGATTGGATCCCCTGACCACTCCACTGTCAGCCAAGTCCACCCCTTGCCTGTTATCATACCCCCGGGTGTTCGCGACCCATTAGTTGCGACGTCAGAATGGAGGGACAGGGAAGAAGCCAACCGAAGAGAGCGCAAGATTCATCGCATTCGTCGACCCGGAGTCACTTTTGACCTCGAGGAGGAACCCCCTTCGCCAGCGCCTGGCACTGCAAACAAACGGAAGAAGTTGGTTCGTCGCCCATCTGGACGTGCTCCCACTCCTGGACCGCCGCGCGGTTGAGGTCGGGATGTGGATCGCGTGATCGTGCTGGTTCCTTTGCAAGTACCTTAAGTCTGACACTCAGGTTATGTATGTTATGCCACGCCTAGTATTATGTATCTTGCTTCGTTTAAAACCCGTCGTCGTTGCTCAATGCTATCTAACCATGTAATGAATTGCTTTTTGTTTTCGTCGGTTGAGACGTGACTCGAAGCTACAAATTGCCTCGCGTTTGTGACAGCGCGCGGCAAGGCCACTACCATCTGGCATCTCGATCATTCACTTTCAATCATTCTGTGAACCAACCTCAATCGTAACGGTCAGAGCGTCAGAATGTTCAAAAACAGAGAACGAAACCAGCATGGGGTGAAGCGATCCAAAGCATCCTCAGCCACTGACAGCTCAACGACGAACGAACCAGCATACTCCTTCCGGCTAAACTTGTATGTGCTGCCACTCCATGACGTTCCCGGTGAGCTCAGAGCTGTACCAGCTATGACAAACCACCACAGTACGAAGTCACGCTCGAGGAATTCGAAACGTGCGCGCTTGACCGCCTTCGCGTCCTCGCCGAGATCGAGTCCTCATTTGCACGAAACCGGCCGTGGGACGAGCTCAAGAGCGTGACCGACGCCCAGTGCAGAAAGTATCTCCCGCTTAACAGCAACACGGCGATCAAGGTGGCCCTGGGTGTGCAGCGACGGAACGATCATATCGGTCATTTCGTCCTTCGGCTGGCGTTTTGTCGTTCGTACGTTGATGTGTTTCTTTTGGTAGTGTCGAGCGTGGGCTCACTGAGTGTTGTTCGCTAGGGAAGAGCTCAGAAGGCGGTTCGTCAAGGCGGAGACGACGCTGTTTAGGGTGCGGTACGAGACGGACGACTTGAAGGAACGGTCAGCGTTTCTTGGAGGACAGCAATTTGACTGGGAGGAGGTCACCCGTCAAGCTCTCATGTCGCTGCTCGTGCTGAAGCATCACAAATAGGTTGGGACAGCCGAAAGGGACAAGTTTGCAAAGCAGCTGACTACGCTCGAGGGAAAACCGGCTCTGCAGCACGATCTCAGCAAGTGGTCTACAGAGTATCGCAAGGTATGTCGAATGACGCGCATAATGGGCTGTTGACTGGACATTGCGCTACAGGTCCCTTGGACCAGAGTACCTGACCTGGTCGCCAAACGACGCGTTCTTCTACGCGGAGGATATGCTTACGTGCCCAGCAATGAACTGTCCAGCTTCGTGTTCAACGAGTTTGAAAGAAAACTAGGGATAGCACTCGAGGTGATCCCCCTTGTACGATCACGTCGCAACCTTGCTGAAAACGAACAGGACACTGCGAAAAAGCTTCCCCGGATAGACGAGGACACGAGGTTAGTACCTATATTGGACAATCTATCCCAGGGATTCCTCGCAGGTGTTCCATCGGAATGGGTGAACCCCTCCGCTACGGGAGATGAGATCCGAGCCGACATGATCGATGATCTCGCCAGGAAACATTTCCCGATGTGTATGCGAAATCTGCACGAGTGCTTGGTGAGGGATCGCCATATGAAGCACTATGGGAGATTGCAATACGGACTGTTTCTCAAGGTACGACACTCGATCGTTTGATTGCGCCACTCATCCACTCACAGGTTTTGGGTCTCTCGATCGACGAAGCCATTGCATTTTGGAGAAAGTCGCTGAGTACCAAAACGGACGACCAGTTCAACAAGGAGTACAAGTATAACATCAGACACTCTTACGGTCTGGAAGGGAAACGTGCGAATTACCCTGCGAAAAGGTACGTGCACGGGTATTTTGGATCTTTACTGAGGCCGACGAGTGTGTATCGCTTGCAGTTGCCAACAAATCCTTACGACGGATAAACCCGGTGTTCATGACTGCCACGGATGCCCATATCGTCACTTTAGCACCGAGAACCTCCAAACTGCTCTACTCGCAACGTATTCCTCGCAGGGTCTCACCACGAACGACCTACATGAAGTGATGAGGACAGTCAGGGATGGCCACTATCACGTCGCCTGCACGCGCGTCTTTGAGATAACACATGCTAGCCAAGGAGTGAAGAAGGGAGAGGGTATAGGCGGCGGAGATAGTGTGACACACCCCAACCAGTATGCCGCAAGAAGCATCGAGCTCGAGAAGTCGCGGGAAGATCCGATGACGGTGGAATGATAGACTTTGTCTGGCAGTAGGTTGTAATCGTAGTATTTACTAGGCGGTACCATGAGTCCCTGACTGGATATGACTTGGACCCCGTGTTGCCGGCTCGGTACATATTAGTCGTCTTCTGCTTGCGCCATACCGCGTTCCGTGTCGTCTGCCCGTTTCTGTGTCCTCGTTGCCCAAAGTTTTCCCGGCAAGAATGGTTCGCAACAAGACATCCAAACCCAACGGTGCTACTCCAGTGCACGAGGACCAGGTTCTTCAACAATATGTTGATACTGACGGTCACTTCTCCATGGTCAGGTACGGCATGCCTTCCATGCATCTCTGTCGATCCCATGCTAAGCTAGCCGGTGTAGAAATTTTAGGCTGGCTGACTTGGTTACGATCATGAATGGCGTCTGTGGCTCCTTTTCGATATTTTCCTCGGCTCATTACTTGATAACGAACGATGACGATTGCTTGTGGTGGGCGTTTGCCCTTCCCCTGGCGGGGCTCATGTTTGATTTCTTTGATGGAAAAGTTGCGAGGTGGAGGAAATCATCCAGCTTACTCGGACAAGAGTTGGACAGTCTGGCTGACTTGGTAGGAAACACATCGTTCTACGATCAAGCTTCGTTTCATGATCTTTACAGATTTCATTTGGCGTCGCGCCTGCCGTCCTCGCCTTTGCCGTCGGTCTTCGCACCTACCTCGATACCGTTTGTCTAACAGGCTTTATATGTTGTGGGCTGGCTCGACTCGCCCGCTTCAATGCGACAGTCGCAGCGGTTCCGAAAGACACTGCAGGGAAAGCGCGGTACTTTGAGGGTCTCCCCATCCCATCTTCCCTTGCCCTCGTCGCCATTCTCTCTTATTGGGCTCGTCAGGGTTGGATCGAGGGAAAGGCTGGTCTACCAGGTGGTCTCGTGACGTTGTGGGGCCCATCTGGTGGTCGGGGCGACGTTCACCCGGTCAGCGTTATTTTTGGTCTATGGGCTGCCGCGATGGTCAGCAAGACCCTCCGTGTTCCAAAACCGTGACGTGGGGGTGGATAGGTGGTGTACGTCGGTTCCTCGGTGACGGACGAGGTACGCTATGGGCTTCTAGCGAGGCAGTACACACGGCGGACGACCATATTGGCTTACCGCGCCTGATGAACGTTTTACGACGAATGAATATTTGAATGTGATTTGTTACCGATGCACGTTGCCTTGCACGCTGCTTCTACGTATGGGCATCCGAGCAGCCTTTTCTTTGATTATCTCGATTCAAGCGATGTTTGTTGCTCACTGGTGTTGCTGCGATATGATATGCTCTGGATTTACGTCTCAATTTGCCGAGCTATAGGTTCGAAGAATATTGTTGATGTTCTTGAGTTCTTGAGTAGAAGAAAGTTCAATTCCGTGACTTTTCGGAGTAGAAGCCCCTTAGCGTTACCAACCAACTGACACCGTTTGCAATGCCTTTCATAAGTTCTTTCGCCGTCGTCTCACTTAAGCTTCCGCCCCTCCCTTCCACCGATCGTCACGGTCATGGTACTGTCAACCAAGCGTAGTGTAAAGCGCAGCAAAATGCCAAAAGAGCATAAACAACAGCTCCGAGTCATTGACATGCCTCTCGACGTGCTTATCGAGGTGAAGGCGCTTCACTGATTCATCACTCTCAATGTACGATAACGGTTGTCCTCTCGCCAGATCTTCCTTTTGTTGGAGCCTCTCGATCTCCTCCATCTCGCTAGGACCTCTAAGGGGTTACGGGAATTCCTGCTAAGCCGCAGGAAAGCTTCTGCCTTGTGGAAGAATGTCATCGGCAACGTTGAAGGCTTTCCTCATTGCCCGGACCACATGTCCGCGCCTGCATACACACATCTCGCTTTCGTTCCAGTTTGCCACGCGAGTAGACTCCTTACTACAATGCCGCCAGTATTCTGAGCTAGTTGACTGTGGTTATAGGGGTGCTTCTGTCCCTGCGAGACTGTCGAATGGGAGCTGCGAATGCGATGCTGTCCAGAGTGCTTTCCAAAGATGTTTGTACAGACTACGACAATCCACGTCGGTTTTGACAGCTTGTTTATAGGACAATACCTCGGTACTCTATTCACGACATGACCGGAACCTATCTAAATGCCTTGCATCTCCCGAATGCCTTCAAACATTACAAGTTATCCGGTGTGGGTCGGTCCATCACAGTGGACCACGAGATCATTCATTTCGACCATTCCTTCTCACCCCTGGATTGGAAAGTCGTAGAGAGTCGTAAGCGACCGCGAAACGTTTCCATAAAAGAGTTCGTGGCTCAGCAGAATGAATATTGGGGATCAATTCGGAGGGTGGGTCATTCTCGTGCTCGTTCTTGAGCTAAAGCTGACGTTGAATTATTCACTTTATCAGCACGCTCGCTTATGCAAAAATTGGGAGCATAAGAGGTTGAAAGAAAAGGCGGCTCAGCTCAAGCTTGTGAGGAAACAAAGGATCAAGGAGTACGTTTCGGCCACTGCTAGCTGTCACACCTGATGTTAGAGACAGTATCAAGCACAAACTCAAAGAATCGGGCTGGAACATCTCGTCCTCTTCCCGTACTGACAGCTTTTTGCAGTTGCCCGAAGTGAGCAAGCTGAAGCCCTTGACGCCTACTGGTGAGTAAGTCATGACGAAGCACTGTACCAAAGTCATACAACCGTTATAGAATGGGCCAAGATCCGGCCCGAACTCATTGGCTGGGCGCGAAAGATCAGAGAAGACTTGATCGGGAACCTTTGCACGTCCACACTTGCCTCCATCTGTTTTAGCATCCAGGAAGAGCTCAGAAGTGACACCTACTTGAAGGTACAACCTCGGGGGATTGACATTGCCATGCTACCAGCTGTACGTTCGGTCTTAGAAAGTGACATGTGGGAGAGTAACATCGATCCCGACACGGTCCACAACAATCTGAAGAAGAAATTCTCTCATATATTACCTCCCGCGATCAGGAAATGGAGCTCGGACGCCGTAGAAGAGCTCGAACGGTTTGCTCGGGAACAGTTGTGTCTCCCACCTCTGTCGAAACCCTCTTGCCTCCCTTCGGTCATCTTCCGGTGCAAGAGATGTTCCCGGAGCGCTAAATGTCGCTAGAGGTTTACGTTTGACGAGGCGCTGTCCCATAATCATCTTTATAGAGAGAAACGCAGTGAAACTGGGGGAAAGGACCCCGGCGAAATGTCGTTATATGACAAGGTTTTAATGAAATATCGCGCGCATCCTCGGAACATCCGAGTTCTTGAAGTCGACGTCACCGTATCCCGCAGGGTCGAGAACCTAATTAAAAGGATGGGACAGAACCCCAGCAAGGCTACGTACGACGAGCTGCGTCGCTCGACCGTCAAAGTCGTTTGTGGTTTGTGTCGGCCAGAAG
>JBBPMW010000084.1:0-24571 GCA_038090535.1 Tylopilus alboater | reverse complement strand
CATTCATTCACCAGGCAAATTGAAACCAGATTGAGAACATGCTGGGCAAAATTTAGCCAAGTCTCTATAATCAGGGTTTTTTATTCAGTGTCATGACCCAACCCGCTGAGCTCTTTTTCAGTTGGTCAAGTCTTGCTACATTCTTGAAACTCTCATCAATTTCTAATAATAATCCTTGTACAAAATTCTTATTAATTTAAGTCTTTATTCCACTATCAAAACAAGAAGGAAATAAGGAAATGCACTGTTTCAGAGCTTTGAACAGAAACTTGAGGCTAAAGTCTTGCATTCAACCTCATCTATGAGAAATTCATTCCAAATATTGAAAATTAATCCTATTTGAGGCTTTATGATATGGAAGGGAATATGTCTTGGTCACTGGCTCTATTCCACCTGCACCACTTGAGAGTGTGAATAAATATTTCTCTTGAGTCCACCACAGTAAATAAATCTCCAGCCTGGGTCCATTATCATTTAGAGAGCAGACATTTCCACCATGTCCTAGATTCAAAGTAAAAGCTAGGTCCTGAAGGGTTATTGCCTCAGAATTGATCATTCTAGCATGAAATAGAAGTCTGGAATATGCTTTTACAGCAAAGGTTGCATACTATGTATGGTCACTGAGACACAAAAAACAATGTATAGGCCATCAGGTCCTCTTTGCATTTGGCCATGGATTGGGTACTTCAAGATCAAGTAGAGCCGAGAGATAAATTGATTTAAATGGAATCCAATCATGAAGAAAGAAGTCATTTTGGGTCACAGGTTTTTTTCATGTCTGAGTGGATGTAAAAATAACCATTGGCCCCAAACTTCATGCTTTGAGCCTACACTTCTGAGGAAATAGCCTTGGCTCTCTTGAGCTTTTGAAAACATGACATTGTTGATGCCATGAGGTGACTCAATGAAGGCAATCAATCTCAATATGCAATTTTGATTTCCAGTCAAAGGTCTAATTGGATGTAGACTCAAAAAGTTCAGACTTGAAGCAAGCTATAATATATAATATGTCACAAAAAACTACATTCTAATTCTGTGAGCAGGCATCAAATACTATTGGAGTGAACTGTATTTAGATCAATTACATGAGTAGGTACCAAACACATCACAACTGTAATTATATGACTACCTACAAAGAAGGCCTTGGGATCCATAACCTGTCACCACCACTTTTTGCCTCTTAATTCATTGTGGAACTGAATGCAATAAACCTCTTCCAGTCAACCACACTGCTGTGCCTGGCAGATAGTCAAACTTTTAGATCAGTTTGCCATCGTGACCCTGCCAAAGGCTAAGGTGCCTGCTAGCCATCAGTTAGCTGTGTGAGGCTTTGAAACTGAAGAGAGCTGCTAGGCAGCCTGCATCAGCAGCAATACTGGCAGCACTAGTAATCCAATTGAGACCTAAAGAGCCCAACTAGTTAGAGAGAAAGGGGGTGGTGGTTTGGATTCTGCTTAGGACCATGTTCCTCAACAGAGCTGCCTGAATCCACATTATTTTTAAGCTAGGCTAGAATTGTGTTGCAGAAAAGTTTGAAAGTTTGAAATAGCTTAGCTATTCAGCTCCTTCCATCATGGGCCATTTATGTTTCTCCAACCATCTGGGTAGTACACCTAGAAATTCACGCTTGAAGGATTGTATGCAAAATGCCCTACTGTCAGATTTATATACCAGTCTTTTGCCACCATTCAACATGTAGAAAATGGATGCACCACTACTAATGTTTGTGATCTCCACCCAGAACAACCAAAAATCATTTTAAGAGTGTTAGCAGAGAATATCTTCCATGCTGTATGTATGCTAACTCAGAGATGAGTCATTCTTGGGTGGTGTGGTATGTGCTATGGGCCATCAAAAACTAGCAAATCAACAATAATGTGTCAGGCATGAACAAAACTTCATATCTCACCACAGGCTCCTTACTCCAATTATGAAACAGTGTGGAAAGTGAAACTTGAAAAGAATCCCATCCTTGTAGCAGGCACTCTCATTCCTTTCACAGTTTTATTAGCATCAATTTGAACATTGCTATTTATGTAATTTTAATCTCAAAGACCTTAATAACATTCTATTTCATTTGTTATATACAGGACCAAATATGTTCAAATTCACACTCCTTGCAATCCAACTTTTGGATCTGGCAAGTAGCCAGAAACCAATGTGTTGGAGTTGGCTAATAGAAGGAAGTTGCTGTTAACACTTGCACACCCTTTTCTTCAATTCTGTCACCTGAAGCTTAAGGTCAGTGATGGTGGACTTCTAGAAGTTCCAACCTCTCTGTTTTATCCATGGCCAGCCTTTTCTCCATCTCCATTGCCTGTAAATTTGACTCTGCAAGAGACTGCTTCAATTTGTCAGTGCTTCAAGATGCAGCTGCTCTTCCTCATGGATGCCAAATGGTAAATGTCCCTAATCTCCTTCAAAGAATGGAAGACAAGCAAATGGGATGGAAGGACTCACCTGCAATCTTACAATGGGTTTTTTGCAAGACACAAGTAGCACAGGCTTGTTGGTCATTCTGAAAGCATGAGGCTTCAGTCTTGAAAAGCCAGATACATTTTGACCCACATAACCTGCATGCATTACATATCTACAAAAAGAAGAGATATTACAGGTTTGGACGTGATGTGAAACATTGTGCTTACCTGTTGTGCTTCAAACTCTTCTAGTGGAATAGACCATCAGAGGTTGGAGCTCATTGATGGGCAATCCTGATTGCTATTGATGACTTCATGCAACTTGAACTCTTTTTTTTTCTTGTATGACAATGTCTCTTCCACTATTTCCACACTTTTCTTCCTTTGTGAAAGTATGCATGCATCTGGCCTTGTTGTAGTCATCCCTGACAAACCCATTATTTTTGTGTCTCTCACTTTGGAGGTGCGATCCACTGTCCTTATGGGCTTCTTGATTGACATACTTAATATGAAAACTTACCATTCTCACTTCCAAGGGCATCCTGCATAGGCATAGAGGATACATTCCAATGCTTTTCATTGAGTGAGAAGTGTGATGTGTGATCCAAGTCATTTGAATGGATTGTGGTCAATAGAGTAGGTGGTGCAAGTAACTCAGAATTCACTATGCAGCAATGAGGTCTAAGCATGAACTTCAAACACTTTCTCTGATTGACTCACTGGATGGTGGCAGCACTTGCCATCAGAAATCACCTCCTTGGAGCTCAGGGAGTGTGTCTAGCAGCACATCAACATATTCTAGGCTGATACTTCAGGATCATCTGCATGCACCTCTTTGAAGCAGAGCATGTCAATTCTAAATCCACAAGTGGAATATAGGTACAATATAGGCTCTCCAGAAGCCTAGGGTAATACTGGACTTCTCAAGGATGGTTTTGAAACTTGCTGCTGAAGGATAATCATACATGTGAACCCTCCAGACCATTTATATAATACCAACTTGTATCCAAGATTATACTACATCTGCCATGTCCAATCTTCCTTTCACCCAACAATCTGAGGAATGAGTAAGAGAGCAGCCTAAATCCAGATGACAGCGAGGAGAATGCTTTGATCCACTTGGCATAAATCATGCATGATGATGGCAATATATTTGTGAGAGTGAGCATTTGGAAAACAATAACTTAATGGACATGAGGCACTCAAGATAGCTGATATGTTATGTAAATTGTGTTTTCAGACCACAAACTTCAAGGTTAATATTGCATAAACAGTACTGGCATTACATCCACTAATGCTTCCACTTCCTCTCCTACTTCCCACTGATCTGAAAACTCATTCAAATATATATCTGCATCAATATGTCAGAAATACCATCAAATATTTGAACTGTTTCAAGCAGGAGATAAATGGTTTCCTTATCAATGAGAGTATGACACTAAAGACAGGGATTACCTTAAAGTAAGTTAAATATCCAGGCTAGGCTTCTTCATCATACTAATAGTCCAAATCAGCATGTATGTAATTGCATTGTGGGAATGGTGACAAGTATCTGCTGTTGGAATACCATATTTATCACTTACTTGAGCTACTGGAGAGCCATCCTCAGTCCAACCAGCTTAAAGGCACAGTATTTCTGCTAAAGAAGGTTATATGTTTGATGGGCTTTAGAGGTCATCTAAGAACCATCTGCCACCAGCTCAGGTGTATCAAAAATTATATTCATGAAGAGAATGACACATAGGAGGACATTATAATTCTCTTTAATTGCCTCAAGTACTTGAACAATATGTACCCATAGCACAACCATGTAATGTATCTTTTTCCAGGCCTAGAATTGTGTCACAGCAATAGTAATTGATTGTCATGGATGACACCCCAACCCATTGTTCCAATCAGAATAAATAATGGGTGGGTACTGAAATGGTTTCTGTCATGCAAAACATGATTTGTTAACAACTCAGAGAAACCCTTATCACTTTGGTGGTTCCAGGAGTAATCTTCCAACCTTATTTTCTTGGGATTGAGCTCATTAAGTAAGCAGAAAGGCCACATTAAGCTGCTTGATTTGGGCTCAATGTGTTTACCATCAGGCTAGTAATGCAACATGATGTGAATCCCATCAACACCATTCATCATCCCACATACACTATTC
Source organism: Tylopilus alboater (assembly GCA_038090535.1). Classification (NCBI taxonomy): domain Eukaryota; kingdom Fungi; phylum Basidiomycota; class Agaricomycetes; order Boletales; family Boletaceae; genus Tylopilus; species Tylopilus alboater. The sequence continues at coordinate 19,999 of JBBPMW010000084.1, read as the reverse complement.
CACATTTAACTATGGAAAAATTACTCTCATAACAACTGAACTTTCTTATTGGTCAACATCAGCAATATCAGTGGTGGGGGAGCTATGCTGTACCTCTTGAATAAAGTAACAGGAATACCAGTTCCACTAGTTGGGAATTTCAAATATAATTTTTTAACATTGACTTTCAAGGTTTATCATTTCAACAGTTGGAGGATAGTCACAGTCAGCAAAATTGAGTCTTTTGTGTGGCATTCAAATGAAATTCCATCAGTTGTGTTGCTCACAGCAGGTGCACTGCTCTATTGGATGCCAACTGAACCAGGTTAAGAACAGACTTGAAGCATATGAACTGCTTTCTTACTTCAAGAGAACATTCAACATGAAAAAGATCAGATCAGTAAGGTTGCCTGGCACCAATAGTGAGTTTGCTTTTATATCTTCCAAGATTCCTTCAAGCTCATCATGGCATGAAAAGGAAAAATAAAGGAGAAGAAAAATACACCATGGAGAGAGGAACAACATTAGGAAGCAAAGTAAGTGTTTGGTATATTTTTGAAGCATGGAAAGTTCATTCAGCCTAATTGTCATGACAGAATGGACATGCATTGAAGGAATTGCTGCAGGTCCTTTGAGGGTAGGAAAGCAGACAAAGGACCCAGTAAATATGTATAAATTCAGATGTTTCAACTGATAAATATGATTTCGATCCTGGAATGTAGTGTTGATTCATCTGAACCTTGGAGGGGTTCCCAGAAGACATGAAAACACTGAGGTAGCATGGATGATATGAAACCTACAAACCTTTCATAGGAAAAGGATTTGATGAGATGTGTTTACACTCTATAAAGTGTCAGTTGATGTGGATGATGTTGCAAACAGGATAAAGATCTATGGATGTTCATGACAAAGCTTGCAAGGAGCACATCAGTAGAGCTTTCTGGTTCAGATATTGGACTGAAACTAGAATCATTCTGGGTAAACAACTTGATAGTAGAGCTGGAGCTGGACCCAGTATAGGCTAATTGCTGCAGGTGATGAAGATGAAAATAAAGATGTGATCAAGACAGCTTGGGAAGATTTGCTGAAAAAGATTTGCTAGTATATGGAATGATCTACTTCAGTTGTCATTCAAAAGTGGACCAGTATACTTACTATAGAGGAAGCTTTTGAGGCATTTGATAGCACTTCATTTCAGGACCCTAGGAAATAGGTGCCAATGAATTGATGGAGTCCAATTCACTGCCTCCAGAAAAGATGAAAAGAAGAAATTATTCCATTAAAACATGATGATGGAAACTTTCATAAACTACATATGGAAATTTCCTGGATGCAAAGGATGTTACTTCAAGTCCATCTATATGAATGATGCCTCTTTTCAACTTGACCGTAGCATGCATAGCATGGAACCAGATGTTGCACCTCTGCTGGACACATACAGCAGGAAAAATTAAGAAGGGGAAATTTGGGGTTATGACTGAAGCACATGAACTGAGCTGCATCAGATGCAGGACTTGGACCTCACATGAATGGATGTTGTTAACACATCCTAGACGTACCTTGTGTCAGATGCTTATCACTCTGTGGTACTAGTCAGAACCATGTCAGTGTCAGCCACATATTCCTGAGCTACCCTAACCCATGAGAGTTCTTGTTTTAGAAATGATAGGAAAGAAAAGTTTGCTCAGCCTTTTGCTAATCATGCTTCACCATGCCTGCTGTGAAAAGCATCAGCTGAATGCCAAGGATATGTCAGTCATGGCAAAGAAGGAGGAAGAGAGGGATGAATTGGCCTTCACTGTTACCACTTCTCAAAGCATTCCAAAATAAATGAATATGAGTATTGAAGATGCAAGGCAATATGTGGACAATGACAGTCCACACTACTTGGGTGGTGATGAATTGGTCAAAATTCCAGCACTGGTAGATGGGGCCCAGGACCCCATATTTCCAGCTATGGGTGATGAATTGTAGTTGAATATACCTTTAGTTTATGTGTACCATATATGTAAAAGTTATTGTAAATACTTTGTATTGGATGTGGATATGGTTCTACTTGAGTATCATTCAGGTCATGTTTTCTGAGGTTCCAGTTCAGTTCTGGTATCTCTTCCTTCATCTGAAATGCTTTCCTGAAGAAATGCAGTGAGGGTCTTTCATTTGAATGATCTGTGACAAGAAGATGACTGGAACAGAAGTGGCTATGTCTACACATATTGAAAATGCATATCAAGTGGACATTAAACAGATCCCAGGCTAGCAGGCTGGGAAATTGGAATAGGAGATGCACCACTTGAAGTGGATGGTGCCAGCAAATGGTGAACATGTTGAAGAGGTCACTGATTCCTGCTCACCTTATCTTGCAATTTGATGCTGAGGCAAATCTAGAGTCTGACCAAGTCAAGCAATTATGAACTAAGTACTGACTTCTGGCTAAACAAGTATCAAAAGAGTTTTATTGTACTCTATGTATATTGACCCAGGACTCCTTCAGTATGAAGTAGCAATTTTCTATGTCTTTATTGGATAACATGATTGTTCCAAAAATTCCTCCCACTCCTAGCAATCTAAAGAATGTGCAAATGATGTGGAAAGTCCTCCAATTGAGAGTAACCCCTATCCACAATCTGCAAATAAATGCATTATATGATTACAAGAGAAATAAATGAGCATGCTTGGATGCCCCTTATAAGATATCACCTTTTATTATCCAAGACTCTGCATTGAAATATTCTCTTCACCATTTCACCTCAGCAGGCCATCTTCTGTGCCATCTTCAATGAAATGATGTGCATGATCAAATAAAATGGATCATACACATGGTCATCCAACAGCTTGATCATTTGTACATACCTTGACTTGATTTGCTCATTATTAAGAGAGAAGGAACCATGATACATTATATTTCATTAAACCTCCCTACACCTCAAGATGGATATTACAAGCTACATGCAAATATTGAGATTGAATAGTATGAATCATGTCCTTCATATCTGACAGAATACCAAGCTACTGTAAAAGTTAACAACATGGTTGACAGAATAATAACTCACTATGCTTTTTTATTGATGGATCATCCATGGAACCCTTGTTCTTATCCATGCAAATTTGTAAAGGAGATTCCTCATACAGAGCAATGGTCAATGTTACCATTATCACATCAAAAATATTGGCTTGATTGAAATTTTAATGACTAGGATCTTTGTGAAAAACCCACACACATTGGTGAATAAGGGAAGTGGATTCAGCAATGGCAGCTACTTTCTGAGTCTTGTGCTTATTGCAGATCTTTGAAAGACACTTGCTGAAAATGATTGTGTAACAGTGCAAGTTTGTGCAGATCTTGGAATCCAGGGGATATTGTATATATTATACATCTTTGATATAGTACATGCCCTATAAATTAACAGGTCACCAGTTTGAAACATTCCAAGTTCTTGATCATTGTTTGTAGTAATGTGGCAGTTTCCTGCAAAATAATGCAAAATACAGACACAGTGCCTGTTTTTCAGAAAAAAAGGTTGCATCTGATGCCCTGATTTTCTTGCAGAGTTGGTGGCTTGCTCTACAAATCACACAACCAATTTCTGGCCTATTGTGATGGAGGTTGTTGTCCCAGTCAGACTAAATGGCATCATGGCACAAGTTGATGACATACATTATTTTTGTATAACAATGGATACATCTGTCACTTCTACAATAACATCTACATCCTGTGCTCCATGCCCATCATCATAAGACTAACAATGTCTTGCATATAGATTTCATAGGCTTGCTGACATCCATACAGGCTATACTGCTGATTCACCAGAAAAATTAGATAATATTCATTAGGAAGATGCAGGAACACAAGAATATTGCCTGAACAGTTCTATAATCATATGTCAACATCTCTTTCATTCAGCACTGCAATTCCAACCACACCACATCTATCACAGTGTCAACTTACCATGAAGTGATCATGCCCATAATTGAACATCTAAGATTTGTTGCTCATGATCTAGTACTTGATATAGCCTCCATTCAAAGTGCTCTAATCACTGCCTGAACCCTTCTAGGCATGCTTTCAATCAATTTCTGACACTCTTCAACTGGTATCCTCTCCCACTCCATCTGAACTCTTTCCTATAGTTTATGAATTCCATTAGCAAGATTTTTATGCTTTGCAAGCCTCCTCTTAGGCCATCCCCCTGGGAGAGATGTTCAATATGGTTTAAGTCATGAGACTGTGCAGGCCAAACCATAGTTCTAAATTCCTGCCTCTCTAGCCACTCCTTGACTTTCTTGCAAGTATGCTTGGGATCATTATCTTGCTGAAAAATGATGTTAGGAGGATTGAAACCGTAATACTCCAGTATTTGCTGGAGCTCATCCTTCAAAATCTAATGACAGAGGTCCCAATCCATTCTACATCAATCTTGGTGGCAAAGCCAACTTTTCCCAAGTCATACAGTCCTACATCATCAGAGAACCTCCTTTAAACTTGAGAGTTTCTCCTACCAGCCTATCACTAAACCCCTTACCTGTCTTTTTCCATGCTCATTTATGCCCATCTGACCCTAGGCAATCAATTTTGGTCTCATCAGACTGTATCACCTTCTTCTAGTCCTCTATAGTTCAATCTTTATGGGCATAAGCAAAATCCAAGCAAGCTTTGCAATGTCTAGTAGAGAGAACAGGATGTTTGGGCTTGATCATAGCCTTCATACCAAATTTCTTCAAGTGAAGATGAACTCTATTCACAGAGAAAGGCTGATTGATGATGTTGGTAAAAGCTTTGGTCACTTGAACAGCATTTTCAGCTTTGCCAAAAGTAATAAGATGCTGGGCATAACAAATGTTGGCAGGAGAAAGCTTGGAAGGATGATCTCTGATAGCTTTGGAAAAAGTGGAACACTTCTGGAAGTGAGGTTTGGATATGGTGGAAGGGCTAACACCAGTTTGCTTTGCAATGGCTTCATCAGAGTGGCCAGTATCAAGCAAGGAAATGATAATGTTTTGTTCAGTAAAAGAAAAAGATTTGACCATGATAGTGGTTGAGAATCAAGAGGTGTAAAAGCTTTTTTTAACTCAGACATGTTGTTTATATGTATATCCTTGTTTGTACACACAAACAATGTCAATTATTCTATGATTTGACTGAGATCCTGATCATCAATTGAAAAGTGAAAAAACTCTTTCCATGGTCTTGCTGTTTTAAAATGATTATATCTCTATGATCTGTGGTCCAAATCACATGACCTGGGAATTCTTTTGTAGCCAGTAGTAAGTACTATTTACAACTCCACTAAAGATAAGTGAGATTTCTAGTGTTTGGTGGTGCACTTTGTGCACCAAAATCAGGGTTAGTATAAAAAGGTTTTTGGAGTTATTATATAACCTTTGCTGTATGCATATAATATGTCATATCTGAAGTTTGACATTATCTGGCTGCATTTCTATACAATTCTGCTAGGAAAGGAAAACAGATACAGCAGGTACAAGGTTAAATAGATTATAATATATATGGCAGCAGCTTTTATCAAAGTTAGCTGCAATAAGGACTTAGTGGCAAGGTGAAATGCAGTAGTTGAGGTTGCAAAGGTGCAGTAAGATTTTGGAGTGAAGGAGTGAGAACCTTGAAAGGCAAATGAAATAGAGAAATAGTTAGTGATAGGACTTATTGAAGTAAAATATCCAAAAATGGAAAGCTTTTCATTATCAAGCTTGTGATTCTCCTCAACAAAATGTTCATCTATTGATAAGTCAGCATAGCCACTAGTGCTCCTTGATGTAAGTGGCAAGGTCAAACTGAAAGCATTTGTCCAGCCTGTTGAGATGATTGGTGATCTGGCTGTAGTAATTTTTATTGTTGCTGGTGTGGGCAAACATCTTGATTTTCTGGCCATGGATGTGCTTTGTGATTGTAGAATACTCAGTAGTCACTAAGTAAGACTAAAGTTAGTGTGATGCAATATAGCTATTGCTCATATAAGCAGTAAATATCATATTTGGAATAAATTCCAACAGTAACATCTGCACTCTATTGCATTGAAGTACCAGATTGATGGATATCTGGGATCACACTCTGACCTTAGATAACTCCCAGTCTGTCTTGCACTATGATAAATGACAGCATCCTTGTTGTCATGGAATGTGTAAAGTACCTAGGCTAGCTAGTCAAGAGAATATATTGTGAACACAGATGCTTGAATGAGATATTGGAAGTCAAGGAGTGTACAAAGAGCAATAAGAAATCTACAAGGAACATGATCTATGATAATGCCTATGAGATAGCACTGGATGGCACAATGATCACAATCACTGAGTAACCTGCTTCAGATTGGATATGTCCTTGTCAAATGCTCAATATCCTATAAGAATCTGGAATAGGGAGAAACAAAAATTGAGCTGTATGGCTTCAAGCAAAATGATACACCACTTGACATTGTTATCTCAAGTGAAACAATGAAAATGATGCAATGGTTCAATCAGAAGAAAGTTGTGAGGATTTGATAAGGCCCAGCTAATTCATGCCAGTTCAACAACTCCAAGCCCATCATCCAGACAGTTTTGAGGAAATTTTTATAGTCCTTGGGCAAATGTTTTTATACAAGTGATACAGATTGCATGGATGTTAATATGGATCATCAAAGTGCTTGGACCTAGCAATGGTAATTGATGAGGCTTTTGAACCTGTACTTGACAGCAAAGCCTCTTTTGGTATATTTGCTCTTCAAAAAAGTCAAAGGAGTCAAGCAGTAGTGTAAATTCCCTATATGATCAATTACTCATCATGATGACTACTGCTGTAGTTTTCAATGGTGAAAGGATGATATTGAGGGCCTAATGTACTAGCCAATTTTGTAGCAGACCACAAATACAAGTAGATTCATAAATGAATTTAGAGTGGTAGGAAGTAAAGCAAGGAGCAGATAGGCATGGTGAGATGTTTTGCTGTGGATACACATGTTGATATTGGCAAGGCTAATAAGAATAGGATAGGCAACATGGTTGCCACTTATGATAGAGATATTCATCTTGTCAGATGACTGGACTACTCCAAGCAAAGTGGTTCCTGAATAGCTTACAAGTGCAGGAAGATGATGTACAAACAAATCTTCAGGATTTTCTTGGCTTAGATTGACAATGTTCTGTTGTTATGAAAAGAGAAGTAATTAGCTTAAAGGTGTCATACAGTTATACTTACTCTATGACCAGACATTTGCTAAATTCCAAAAATCTGGATATCATAACCATGCTGGGAATAGAAAGCTTGATGACTTCTCTGATCTAGAATGACAGGACCCACAGTGTTGCCTTCAGAAAAAGAAAAAAAATGATTGGCTCAAATAATGCAATGGAAATGTATTTATTTCATGCTCAAACATTGCCAATTTTCAAGGCCTTGAATTTGATGACCATATAAAGCTTGATGATCTAGAATAACAGTAGTATTCTATTGCTTGGGCAAAAGAAATAATTAGCTGAAAGATTGTTATAGACATATATATATACCTGACTAGATATTTCTTTATTTCCAAAGCCTTAGATGTAATGGCCATGCTGATTATTCTTTTGATCCTCTTGGCCTGAAGTATTAATATTCTGTTAATTTGGAAAGATAATTAGCTCAATGGCTGTTATAAAGATTCACTTACCACATGGCTAGATATTTGCTGATTTCCAAAGTCCTGAATTTGCTGGGGATGATGAGAGACTTGATGACTTCTTTGACCTGAGATAATAGAATGCTGTTGCCTTTGAACAAGAGATGATTCGCTCAAATGATGTTATGAAGATGTACTTACTTCATGTCCAGACATTTGTTGATTTCCAAAGTCTTGGGTCTGCTGAGGGTGAGTATCAGGCTTGATCATCCATTTGGCTTGAGATGACAAAACTCTGTTGCTTTGGAGATAGAAGTGATTAGCTAAAAAGATGTCATAGACATGTATATACCTGACTAGACATCTGCTGATTTTCAAAGCCTTGGATTAATGGCCATACTGGAAGTAGTAGAATTGATGGCCATTCTCTTAATTCTCCTGGCCTAAAATGGTAGTATTCTGTTGTTTTGGAAAGATGATCAGCTAAAAGAATGTTAGTTATAAAAATTCATTTACCACATGACCAAACATTCACTGATTTTCAAAGCTTTGGATTTGCTGGAAATGAGAGGCTTGATGACTCCTTTAACTTCATGCCCAGACACTTGCTGATTTCCAAAGCCATGAGTCTGCTGAAGATAAGAGGCTTGATAATTAATCCCTTTGATCTGTGATAATAGAACTCTATTGCTTTGGAGAAAGAGAAGCAATTAGCTCAAAGAATGCTGTGGAAATGTACTTACTATCTGGTGAGTTTTAGAGCCCTGGATGTGGTTATGCTCAGAGTAGCAGGCTTGGCTTGTCCAGGCCAGCAGCCTAGAAATATCAGCAATACTCTGTTGAATAAAAAGATATTAGGCATCAGCAAATTACCAAAAACTACCCAAAACTCCACAAAATGTCATAGTACTATCATCCAGTTTATAGAAACATATAGAAACACAGTTATGCACAGCTTTCCAGCACCATAGCATTTCAATTCCATAAAGGTGTCTAGGAATTACAGTCTTTACAAGACTCCACAGCTTCATAGTTTCATAGATTTCCAGCTTCACAGAGCTTTCCAGAGGTCATAGTCACCATAGATTCATAGAACTACAGTATGACAATATTCTTTCTAATCCTAATCCTAATACTAATCATGCCAATCCTAAGTCTCATTGCTCTAATTCTAATCCTAAAGTGTAGTAAAAAGTGTACAATAAGCATAGCAAAGTGTAACAAATGTGGCACATTTCTTATTATCAAAAGTGTGGTCAGAAGTGTGGGAAAATGTTGTGTACCAAAAATGTAGCAAAAGTATAGTGGAAGTGTGGGAATATGTTGTGTAGCCAAAGTGTAACAATTGTGGTGCATTTTGATTACCAAAAGTGTAGTCAGAAGCATGGGAAAATATTGTGTATCCAAAATGTGGCAAAAGTGTAGTGGAAGTGTGGGAATATATATGCTAGCAAATATCAATGTAACTTCCTTCTGGTTGTCCACATCAATGTCCATTTTACTGTCACTATTATTGCCATCACTTGCTTTTGGCCTTTGTATCCACTTTCCCACTGCACTGGTGCTTGCCTTTTCATCTCTAGTCTTGAAGGGATTTAGACATTCCTTGTCACTATTTGACTTGTTCTCCAGGTGCTTATTATAGGTGTAACTAACTGAAATATAAAAAGGTAAATACTCACAATCATGGTCAATAACTACCAGTGCATTGAATATGGTAATGATGCAATCTAGGAGCAATTTTGCAAACTTGAGGTATTGGATTTCTTGTCAATAATAATATACTCAACTTGCATCCTGGTTCCAATGGTGCCCATTTCCTTTTCATACACTTGCTAGTCTATTGAAGGTCAGTGAAGAGGGACATGTGTAAGTGTTAATGCTAAGTGCAGTAACTAGTCTTCCAATGGTCAAGTCTAGAAGCCAGGCAATGATGAAGGCAACTAGAAGGAGACAAAAGGTCTTGCTATCCAGTATGGACAACCAGACTCACAGATGAAGCTAGAAACTACACTTGTATTGTGTAAAACTAGATGGGGAACTAACTAGTATATGGCACGTCTTATATACTGGTGGTATGGAGTATGGAATGGCAAAGGAGTGCCATCAGAGGAGGAAGAGCATCCAAAGGAAGGAAGAGTGAAGCAGAATAGAAGGAACAATGGTGCATATATAGACAGGGGGTGGAGAGATGACTAAAAGGAATCACAAAGTGGAACAAGATAAAGATCAAAAAGAAAGAGATAATCAAAAGAGAAAAGTGGAGGTGTCCTCACTAAAGTTAGACCAGTCCTTTAACTCCACCACTGATTGGACCCAATCCCACTCCTTGGTGCAGTCCTCACATGCCTTGAAGTCCTAGGGTAAGTAAGTATGAGTCATGCTTGTAACATTACCCTCTATGTTAGAATGAGGCACTGACTCATTCACTTTGATCAAGGTTGACTGCCATGCAAAAGGATTCAGACTGTCCATGCTCCCAGCAGAATAGGCAGTGGCAACTAGGGCAGTGGCCTTGTATATGCCTGGGTGTGGTAGTATTGCAGTACAGGAAGATGTACTGGGGACAGTGGATGCAAATGTAGGAGATGGAATCCTGATGGCAGATGTGAATAGAGCTGCACTGGGGGTAGCAGTGTGCATGCAGACAAAGAAGCCTCCATTGACACAATGGAGGAGGGTGGTTGTGGGGGCAGTACTAGAAGTGGAGGAGATGACTTCTTCCTGGGATGATTGGACTGGGTTGGGGCCAGGATGTTCAGTAGTTCCATTATCACCTCCCATTTGGTCTTCTGTCATTGTGAATGAATTGCCACTGTCAGAGAGGGCAGACGATGAGAATGATCTATTGGAGATTGCAAAGCTGCTGTATTCTTGGACAGAATTGAATTGTTGTTGCTGTTCTGCAGTGAGGGTGTGGAGGACCAGATGGAGAATGGGTTGGAGGATATCTGGTGGGATGGCAGTGAGATAGCAACTGAAGTCATGGAAGTAGAAGAGGTCCAGGATGAGGTGGTGAATCTGGAGGATGGTAACAGAGTGTGCAAGGGCAGCGAATGGCCTGGGCATGTGTAAGAGGGTGGATATAGGTCAAAGATGTAAGGAGGTATGGTAGAGTTGGATAAGGGTGGAGAGAACATGGTGGATATTGAATCCTCTGGCTTGCTTGACGTGGAGGAGGGCCACGGGGTTCTTTAAGATGTTGGTAAAAAGGAGGCGACATTGGAGAGGGGGTTGGGTGCTGGAGAAGATGAAAGGGAGATGGTTTGGAGTGGGGGTGGTAGGAACAGCCATTCTAAAGGATGATAGGGATGAGTTCTGCTTATTTATTATTTTCCATTTTCCCAGGATTCATTGCCATAGCTGCTTGGACCTCCATCGCCCCATTTATGTTGGTTTTGCAGAGTAAGGATGTCCACTCAGGCATGGTGATTGTCTACTTGAAAGGAGAAGACAATTGGGAAATTGTTTTGGACAACTTTGAAAATCATATAGATGAAAACAGTGGTCCAAAGGACCATAACGAGAAAGGCAAAGATAGAAAGGGTATAAAAAATAGAAAGAAGAGTGCTCATGGTGATGGTTGGGAGGTTGGATCAGAGGGAGTTAGGAGTCAGAAAGTCCCTGGAGTTATGCAGTTTGTAGGCTTGCAATAGGTGCCAAGCATGCAACAGATGGGATTTGGGTTCCCAGGTATGTTCTGCAGTGGAGTATCCTTTCCAGGATACAAGGTATTGACAGCATCCCTTTGATCTGCGGTGTGATAGAATTTTTTCTACTTTGTATTCCTCTTCTCCACCAACAAGATTACCAGGAGAGTTGGTATAGTTTGGGCCATGTTCAGATGTTTCCTGGTAGGAAAAGAGGTGAGAGGTATGGAAGACATCATGGATTTTCCAGGTAGAAGGGAGTTGAAGACAGTATTCCCAGGGGGTGATGACATGCAAGATCTCAAAGAGGCCTTCCCATTTGGAAGCGAGTTTCTGAGAAGGATACTTGAGTTTGAGGTTCTTTGACTTGAGCCACACCTTATCTCCAATCTTTCAGGGATGGAATTTGGAATTAATTCATTCCTTCATAGCCTGTCAGACTTTTTCATGTGCAGCCTGTGATTCTTTCCAGGTGGAATTCCAAGGCAGGGAGGAAGGTTTTGCCAATTGTTGGATAAGAGTGAGGTTCATAGCCCATCATGAGCAAGAAAGGAGTTTGATTGGTGATGGAATGGATAGCCAAGTTATGAGCAAATTCAGTCATGGAAAGGGGTTCCATCCATCTAGATGGATTTCCATCACAAAAGATCTGCAGGTACATTTCAAGTTCCTGATTGACTCATTCTGTTTCTTCATCTGTCTGGGGGTGATTGTCATATTAGAGAAGATAGGAAAGTTCTCAAGCAAAGGCTGATGCAAACTGAGGGCCTCAATCAGAGATACATCGGTCATGGAAACCAAAGCAAGGGAAGACATTTTGAAAGAAAAAGAAGGCTACTCCTGCAGCGTTAACCATTTTGTGGCAAGGGATGTAAATTACCCTCTTTGTAAGACCATGGTCAACCACAACCAAAATAGAATCAAAGCCAAGGGAAAGAGGAAGATCCATGTTCAAATCACAGGAGATCTGCTGGAAGGGACAGGATGTGGAAGAAGAGATAGGGGAAAGGCTAGGGGTGGTGGGATGGGTATTAACCTTATTTGCCTGGCAGATAGCACACCCAGAAACAAAGCAGCAGATGAAGGTGGTAAAGCTGGGCCACTAATAGTCTCATTGAACAAAGTGAATGGTGCAGAAATAGCCCCTGTGGCTGCCGGTGAGGGAGGTGTAAAGGGAATGAACAAGATCATGATGGGCAGGTTCAGGGACATATAGGCAATCCTTAAAGTAGAGGGCACCATTATCAAAGTGCCAATTGGCATGAGAAGAGTGAGGAATGAGGGAGAATCCCTGGTTCATGGCAGTAAGGATATCAATGACTAAGGGGTCAGAGGGGGTGGATGAGGAAATCTTTTTGGCTAAAGCGACATCAGGTCAGCAGATGAAAACTTCAGGAGGAAGTAGGACAACATCCTGATTGTCTTTAGAGGTATCTATGTTATCTTGTTAAGAGAAGGTGTCGGCAGGGGAGAGTTGGGAACCTGGATGGTTATCCCAGGAGATGTCAAAGTCCTGCATAAACATAAGCCAGTGGGCTTGACAGCAGGAAAGTTTCCAAGGATGTTTAAAGTACATTAGGTTTCGATGGTCAGTAATGATCGAGACAAGGTGATGGGTGCCAGTGAGGTATTGATGCCATTCTTCCAGAGCATGGATGACAGCGAGCAATTCACAATCATAGATATCGTAGTTACGCTCAGCAAGGGAAAAGGTCTGAGAATGGTAGGCACAAGGGTGGAGATCACCATTGGTATCCTTCTGCATAAGAATTCTGCCTGTTGCAGTAAGGGAGACATTGGTCATGATGAAAAAAGGAGTGGAAACATCAGGAAAGTGGAGGACCAGCTGGCAAAGGAATTGGTCCTTTAAACGGTGAAAGGAGTCCTATTGATCAGGGAGCCATTTTTGCCAAGTGGCGTTCTTCTTGGTAAGTGAAAGGAGAGGTTGGACAATGGAAGAGAAGTTGGGAATGAACTTGTGGTAGAAGTTGCAGAATCTAACAAAAGATTGAACCACCTTGACAGAAGTGGGGGGTTGCCAGTTGTTGATGGTGGTGAGCTTGACAGGATCCATCTTTACCTCTCCTTTTTTGATAATCATCCCAAGGTATTCGACTTCGAAGACATTGAACAAGCACTTCTTGAGTTTAAGGATGAACTCGTGTTCACAGAGTTGTTGAAGAACTCATTGAACTTGTTCTTCATGGAGAATAGGGTCAGGGAAATGGATCATTAGATCATCCATGTAAATAATGAGCCATCCTTCAGCGAGCATATCTCCGAAAATGTAATCCATGAATGCCTGAAAAGTAGGAGGGGAGTTGCAAAGGCCAAAGAACATCACCACTGGTTCAAACAACCCAACAGGGATGATGATTGCTGCCTTCTATTGATCCTCAGGTTTGATCTGGATGTTGTTGTAGCCCCATCAGATATCAAGTTTCATAAAGATCTCGAAGATGAGCAGAAGGGGATAGGCATTCTTTATGGTATAAGAGTTGAAGTAATGATAGTCTTGGCAGGGTTGTAGAACACCATCCTTTTTTAGTATGAAGAAAAAAGGCAAAGCTTGGGGGGATTTATAAGGGGTGATCTTCCCTTTTTGGAGGTTTTCTTTGATAAACTTTTTGCAAGCTTTCATCTCAGCAGGATTAAGTGGATAAGGCTTGGCACATTTCAAAGTGAAGGAATCAGCAAGATTAATGCCATGGTTGAAAGATCATTCTAGGGATAGTCTACCATCCTCTTTCTTTTCTTTGGCTTGGGCGAGTAGGGTGAACAAGGTGGTTTTGTTGATAGGATATGCTTTGGCAGCGGTGTGATCTAGTTGTTTCTTTAGGAGATGAGCCAGTCAGGTCTCTGGATCAGCATCTAGGTAGCAAATAAGATATTGCTAGGCGATGGCTTGGTTGGAATTATGATGAGGGCAGTAGGGGAGATCTGGGATGGAGATTTGTCCAGTAGTCCAGTTAATGGTGGGATTGGTTTCACGCAGCCAAGGTAAGCCAAGGATCGAGCTTTCCTTGCTGCAGTGGATGACTAGAAAGTTGTGGACTTGTTTGGTTTCTCCAATGCGAAGCATCAGGGAGACTTTGTGATAGATAAGGCCATGCTGGTTGGAAGTCCCATCAACATTACTAGCTGTCAGGGGGTTGTCAAGTTGTTTCTTTGGCCAGTGCATTCGTTTGACTAGATCTCTATTCACAAAACATCCAGTCGCTCTACTGTCAACAGAGGCAGTTATGTTGGTGATTTGTTCAGTAGATCCTGCATAGAAAGAGATGGAGATTTGGATTGATTGTAACTCTCCATCAAATACAAATACAGGAGCTATAGTTTGAGAGGAGAAAGACACCAAAGCTTTTCCTCTATTTAAAAATCCAAAGGCAGGTTAATGTTAACAGCGTTGATGGATGGGGACTTGACTTGTTCTTCTCCCACTTTCTTCTCTTTATTGAAGCATATCTCCAGGCATCGGAGTACCTTTTCATCACCAACTCCAAGCTTATTCAGGTATTCTTGCACCAGAGTAGCTGGAGCAGTCTGCACAGAGCACACTTTGGGGGTTGAGGGTCCTGCTGGATGATAGGGGGGTTTTCCCTGGAGGTGATTACCAAAAGGATGGGGATGGTTAGACATACAACATCCAACCTTGTAGCAGATAAAACATTTATTATTGCATAAATGTTCTGCTCATTCAGTGGAGGAAAGTCAGATGACATCAACATCCATGGCATTGGGATCATGGTGATGAGAACAAGAGGAAAAGTGACCAGTAGAAGGGAAATAGGAGGATCTGGAACAGAGTTATGGAAGATGAGATGCAGCATCATGGAACTAAGATGCCTTATCAAGCCAGGCCTTGGTGGTGGCCAGCTCATTAGGAAGAGCTGTCATTTTGAAGGCAAGCAAGGCATTGACAGCATGCTTGAGGAGATCCTTGAGGATCATCTGATCCATTACTCCTGATTTGGAGCTTTCTAATTCAAAAGCAGATTGAAATTTGTGGAAATCTCCATGAAATGGTTTTCCGTCCATCTGCATATCTATAAAGGCAATTCTAGCCCTGCTGCTTGTATCTGTGGAAACAAACACCTGTTTGAAATCCTCTGTTAACTTATCAAAGGTTTTGTCTGCTTCAAGGACAGTCTCATTGGCTACTTTCATTAGCTATGCTTCTGAGAAGGAGAGCCCATGACCTTTGCTCATTTTATTGAGGAAGGTGAGCACTTTTGCCTCATCAGAGTACTTTGCTGTATTCATAGAGAAGTACACGCACATTGTGAGAAGCCATCAATTAGCATCCTCTCCTTTACCAGAGAAGTCATCTGGCAGACCAGCTTTAAGTTTTCCTCCATTGGTAGGCATATCTGGATCATCCAGTTTTATATCAGAATCTAGGTCAGGGTTTGGATCAGATGAAGAATCTGGAGCAGGAAAATAACGATGTTGAGATGGTGGTGGAAATAAGGGTGATTCAAGTTATTCTGAAGGAGGAGGGAATACCTGGATGGGCTCAGGGGACAGAGTGCATGTGGAGAAGCAAGGAGTGGAAGTTCAGGTTAGTGGTGTGAAGGGGGAGGCAGGCATACGTAAGGAGCCTGATATGCACCTTCTTCCTTCCTCCATTGTTGAAGTATTTCCTGAAGGAGAATGTAATGGGATGTGCGGCAGCTCAGGAGCAAAAGATCTGGATAGAGTGGAGTTGGTGGCATCGGTTTCAGAATCAGAACTGATAAGGAGGAATGAGAGGTTGATCCTTCACATGACAACATGGTGGGCTTGTCCTACTGTTGAGTGACAGGGACAGAAGAAGATCTAGTTCTTTTGTTAATGCTAAGTGCAGTAACTAGTCTTCCAATGGTCAAGTCTAGAGGCCAGGTGATGATGAAGGTGACTAGAAGGAGACAGAAGGTCTCACTATCTAGTATGGATGACCAGACTCGCGAATGAAGCTATAAACTACACTTGTATTGTGTAGAACTAGATGGAGAACTAACTAGTACATGGCGCATCTTATATACTGGTGGTACAGAGTACAGAATGGCAAAGGAGTGCCATCAGAGGAGGAAGAGTGTTCAAGGGAAGGAAGAGTGAAGTGGAATAGAAGGAACAATGATGCATACATGAACAGGGGGCAGAGAGATAGCTAAAAGGAGTCATGAAGTGGAACAAGATGAAGATCAAAAACAAAAAGATAATCAAAAGAGAAAAGTGGAGGTGTCCTCACTAAAGTTAGACCAGTCCCTTAACTCCACTGCTGATTGGATCCAATAATTGTGCATATATATGTATCTGTAGATGCAATCCAATACAAGGATGCCCATTGCTGTTGTGACACTGAAAGGATTGTTTTTGTGTTTGACACTTCCAATAACCATAAAACCATCCAAACTGCAGTATACATTAACTTGGACATGGCATACAAGAATCAAACTGCAAACAAGAATCTTGCATATGACTTCTGATTTGCTAGGAGATAATTGAATATCTGCTGCCTAATGAGGCTGTATTAGAGCTCAAGTGTCTTGGGCTACCACCATTGCAGGATGAGGAGATACATGCAGTGAGCAGTTCAAAGTATGCATCAAACTATATTATGATATCAATCCTACACTAAGCACAAATGCAAAGATGGCATAGTTTAGACATTGCCATGGATAACATGAATAAAGATGCAGATGACATGAATCCAGAGAATGAAATGAAGGTGAAATTGCATCTCAGAATCCATGTTACTCAGTCAACATTAAGTCAAGCTAGTGGAGAGATGTCCAGGAAGTCATTTATGGCATTAATGTCAAGCTCATTGATATTGATCCAGAACTTTACAAGTCCTGCAATCTCCAGGTTGAATTCAACAAGCCAAAATGAATGGTATTCTATCATCAAATTTGAGGAAAGATGGTTCTAAGTTCTTTACATTCCAGATCCAACTGGATGGGGGACACTGAGAGGAACCTTGGGTGGATAAAATATAAGATTGCATTTGAACATTACAATGTAGTCAAGCACCTTTCCAAATTCATATTACAAGAGCAACAAAACCAATATGGGTGTCATGATGCTGATTAGTGAATAGGTAAGCTTTAGTGTTGCCTTTTTGAATTAGCCCATGAATAAATACATATGTCATAGCACTGACTATTTGTTATGGTCAACAAATTAGAAGGAGGGAACATCTTCAACATGGAATTCATAA
The DNA here is from genome assembly GCA_038090535.1 of Tylopilus alboater. NCBI lineage: Eukaryota > Fungi > Basidiomycota > Agaricomycetes > Boletales > Boletaceae > Tylopilus > Tylopilus alboater. The sequence goes on along the minus strand of JBBPMW010000084.1, from coordinate 2,579 downwards.
GGTGAGATGAGTTCAGAGATACAATAATTAATCTACAAAGTCACATGGAAACATGAAACAAACTGGCATCTATGGACTATATCATAAGTGAGATTGACTATTTTATTGATCACTAGTGAGTCACTTGTACACTCAACATACAATGATCAATTACTAATACACAATATATAGCCAGGATGTCAATACATATGACCTCAACAACAAAATGTTGAACATGTATGAGGTACATGTCAACCAGCTGGCCAGCCAAACCCAGTTCTGGCCATCTATCAAGCCAAAAAGGATGTTGGAGAATAAATAGAGGACAATAAGCTATCTACAGATAATTGCAAGAAAGACAGGAAAATATATACATGCTAGTAACCATACTCCTCAGTGAAGGTCATGAAATTTCACCAGGTGTGGTCTTAATTGATGTGTTTTGCAGAATGAATGTCAGAATCAAGATTGATCCACATGGACATGAAAGACCCTGATACTTTATCAACAAAGTTGGGTGGACTGCAACAACAAGCATATGGTTGCATCATTTCATACACAGTATCATGTGAATATTAGATAATACCTTCATCATTGTATTCAAGTGGTGGCTGAACAACATACAAAATCTGTATATCTTGTAATATGTCATAGAGTATATTTATATCCTGATTTGTGAATGTCAAAATGTAACCATGTGATAATAGTGTGTAAGACACTCTAAATGCTGTCTGAAATACAACTAACCTGATATCAGCATGACTATACTGCTTGTAATTAAAGTGCCAAATATATGCTGCAATTTCATTTGAATGCTGGATATAGCTTAAGGATACTGCAAATGGTGTTTGGAATGCAGCTAACCTAATAGCAGGTATGACCAAATCTTTGGTATGCATTTGACTAATGTTCATAATGCTAAACCTATATTCAACTCACATTTCTTCCAATCTATGCATGCTCAGCTCATTGTACCATTACATACAGGTCAGTGGCATACCACCTGAATATGGCAAGCACATATATATATACAAACTCTTATCCTTTATATTAGGGTGCCAAACATGTGCCAGACATAGTCAAACCTTTGACTATATTTGACTATGTTCAACATATAACCAATACATATACTGTTTGTTTGGTGCATGTTTGGCATATGTTCTATGCATATGCAATATATTGGAACATTATGTATGAGCATATGCACTAGTAAAACATGTGTTTGGCACATAACTAACATACATACCATTTGTATTGGGGTACCAAGCTCAAGTTCAATTGCTTGGTGTGTGTCCAGCATATGATATAATTATGCCATGTGACTAGCATGCATATGCATGGGCTTGGCACATGGATTTATTGGGCATAATCCACAATCCACAACCACCACATCTTAATATGTTAATATCCATTGCAACTTGTGATTCTGCATCATCCAAAAATAACCAGGCTTGTAGCACACTTTGACTATATATTGAAACCCCATATGCTTGCCAATCTGCTCCCCATTGCCATCAAGATCTCCCATGATGATTGCCTGACTTCAGATATTATCACAACTGGTTGTTATTCTGGTGATCTTTACCTTGGCCCTAAAGCCATCTGGATATTTTAATCTGGTCAATGGCTGAAGTGAAACCCAACTCAAGCATTATTGCTTGATGTCAATGATAACAAGTTGTATATCACTTCATGTACAACTCAATGCCTACAACTGGTAAGCAAAGAAGAAGAGCATTATGCTGCACTACCTGGTGTCAGACAAAAGCTTGGTCTTGGCCCATCAAACAACCTGATGGCAGCAGTATTGATACTGGTAAAGATTACAATCAGTTTGCAGAGTGGCAATGCAGATCATATGCCAATACAGATATGTAATATTGTGCTGTGATCTAGGTAACATGCAGATTAATGTGCATTAGTCACAAAAAGGAAAACCAAGCCATACTAGAGCCAAGAAGGCATACTTGGAAGCAGTAGGAAAGTCATTGATAAGTGGTACTCACATGCCAGATACTGCACACTGAATATGACTCCATACACAGGATGCAATACCAAAGTTGTGCCTGTGCAAAACAACAGAGGCTACATTGCTAGATGTGTCTACCATGAATGCTAGGACAGAAAGCCTAAGGGCAAGAACAAAGTGGAAACATATGATGAGTTCTAGGTTTGTATCTCCTCCCAAGAGACAATGTTACACAGACAACCCAATCCAGATAGGCATCCAAACTGATTGACAAGGGAAAATAGAAGGCTAATCAAAAAGCAGGACTGTTGATTGAATGAGACAAAAAAAACAGAAAAGCAGCTTCATGTACCAACTGTGTGAAAGCCTAAGTATTGTAGGAATCAGCTTTCTGTTTGATCAATATAACCCAGTGATTCATGCATATATAGCCATACTAGTTATGGAATCTCTTCTAGATGTTATATTCACAAAATATCCTCACATCCTGAAGTGGATCAACTTAAGCATATGCACATATATTTCATGGTTTAGTGATGTGGTAAGTAGAAGCCCATCTGCTATCAGTCATGCACTGACATTTTCAAAATTGTCAAACCATTGAGTACTTTGTCTTTGCAATACAACTTAA
>JBBPMW010000083.1:0-31856 GCA_038090535.1 Tylopilus alboater | reverse complement strand
ACTATGATACTCACTCCATGTGGAGGCTATACTATAAATTCACTCCATATGGAGGCTACATATCAGATTCTATCCAAGTCTGAGCCTACTAGTACATAGGTTATATGGATCTAGTGCAGATGTGCTTAGTGGTCCTACCAGCAGCACACAGGCTTTTACTTTTAATTACTTTGTTCAGAGACTAGTATACTACAACATCGTATTAAGGATATCCTTGCTTATGACTGTCACTTGGAGTTGGTGTCCAACCTTGAATATTACATGTTTATAACTTACTAGTAGGTGAAACTTTTTGATTTTGATTCCCACATCTCTACACATATATATATTATAGAATTTGTATGTTAGAACTGATATGTTTGGACTCATATTGCCACTTGTTGGCCCACTTCTGCTAGTAGAGTGGTGCAATGTAAGTACTTGATTATGTAATCAGTAATTACCATATGTGGAATAAATTCCAACAGGTATGTGACTTCATGGTATATGTTGTGTTTCTGCACTAACAAATGTTAACCAGATCGGTCACTTGACTATGGACAACACTGCCAACAATATTGTTGCCATGCGTGAACTAGCAAGACTTCTCAAAGCATGCAACATCCAGTTTGACCCCGTCGATCATCGTATTCCTTGCTTCCCACACATCATCAACATTTGTGTGACCCACACTATCAAGGCCTATACTGCCGCCGACTTCAGCACTGTCACTGCCACATGGGTCGGCACCCTCAATAATGTTGTGGACAAAGCAGAATATCTTGAAGCTCTCGCTACGGATCCTGTCACTCTTGGCCATGATATCATTTGCATCACCTGTGCATCTGGCCAGCATCGCAAAGGCTTTCATGACACTATTATCAATGGCAATGTGAACCAATGGTATACTGGCGACACCACTCAAGTACCACTCGTTGAACTCCTTCGTGATGTCAGAACATGCTGGGACTCAATCTACTTCATGATTAACCGACTCCGTGCCATCTATCTCGTAAGTTGCTATTATCCATTAATTTGTCATACATTACCAACTTTCTCCAGGCTATTGACAGTTTCCTTTCCTTACCTCATGGGCCAAATGATGAACTTGCCCAACGCAAGCTGACACCAATGCAATGGGAAGTGCTGCAAGACCTGGAGGTCATCCTGGAGGTATACTTTCCATGTATAAAGCCTTACTACTGACTACTAACTTGAATGTCATAGGTACCTCATGCTGCACAACAATGTATGTTGAGCAAGAGTACCCCCATCCTAGGTGGGGCAATTCCCGCCTTCAAACCATTCATGATGCAATGGGAAGCGTTGTCTATCAAAGCACCCCATTTTGCTCCATACATCAAGGTCAGACTCAAGCACATGCTTACATAATTGCCATGTGTAAGTCTTGGGTTCTATCAACACCACTCCACTAATTCCATGACAGTCATCGATCCTACTATACAACTCAGCTGGATAGACCAACACTGGGGCATGCCTACAGCTGTGAAAGCACGAGAAGATATATTAGAATTGGTAGGTTTGTCAACATTGTGGCTTTTTAATATGTGCTAATGACGACTAAAGATGACAGAGTATCAAAACAATTCTGCAGCGCAGACCATACCACAAAACCCTGAAACCCTGGCTACCAGTGCAGGCCAAGTTCATCTTCACACCACACTGGCAATGTGCTATTATGGCCTTGAAATGATTAGAGTTTGGGCACCGTCCCAATCAGGCCTACAAGCTGGATTAGGATTGACAATGAGGATTAGAATTAGGATTAGGATTAGGATTAGCAATGATTAGGATTAGGATTAGGATTAGGATTAGCAATGATTAGGATTAGGATTTAGGATTAGGATTAGGATTAGGATTAGCAATGATTAGGATTAGGATTAGGATTAGGATTAGCAATAATTAGGATCAGGATTAGGATTAGTAATCATAATGATGGGTGCTATGGAGCTATAGAGCTAGGGAGCTATGGGTTGCTATGGGTTGCTATGGATTGCTATGGATTGCTATGGACTATTACCAATTTTGATTGTTGACACTGCCACATTGCGGAGCTATGAAGCTATGAGCTCCTTTGGAATACTTTGGGTTGCTATGGGTTGTTATGATTGTGAATCAGATTTTGTGGTTTGCTGATGTGTATGTTGCTACCCAGGCAAGTTACGGTAGTACTATTCAAGAGATTACATCTATCTAATACCTCTAGTAGGCTCATTTTGCCCTTACATCCACACAAGTTTTCTCATGGACTGACCTCATTACAGACTCCGAACAGTTTTACAATACCATCCTCAAACTTCTCGAGGATCCTGATGAAAGAGATGAGATCAATCAATTGATGACATGTTGGAACAGGTAGATGCTCCAAATCATGAATTGATGATATTTGCGCTAACTAGTCACCAGACAGATCTTTCCTTTGTTCATGGAGAGTGAGTGAGTTGCATCAAAGAACAGTGCATTGGCGAGGATTCAGCAGAAATGGGCAGAGTATAAAGCAAGCGCTGCTGCCACAAAAACATCTTGACCTGAACGAGTTGCATTGAAGAACAGTGCATTTGCGAGAGTTCAGCAGAAATGGGTAGAAGTACAAAGCAAGCACTGCCATTGCTGAAACATCTTGACCCAAATGAGTTGTGTTGAAGAACAGTGCGTTTGTGAGGATTCAGCAGAAACAGGTAGAAGTACAAAGCGAGTGCTGCTGTTGCAGAAACATCTTCATTATCTTTGTTCTCTCATAGTACTATCACAGTGTTAGTATGTATCACAAATATAAATAGTGAAGCTTTTTGTCAAGCAACTGCCTTGAGCTATTGCATTACTACTAGTGAGATGTTTCCAAGTCTGAAAGATAATCTATCAAGGAAGATAAGGAGGAATCTGTCATCCCATATTGAGGGCAAGTGATCACCCAAGTTATGGTGTCATAAAACTGTCAACAATGACACATAGTTAACAATATGACTGCTATTACAATATCTATGCTAAATACACTGCTGAGACAAGTGATTATATATACCATGCTGGAAACCAATTGTCTATTGTATTACATTGGGAGCACTTGGTCATTAAATTGACTTCTGATTCTGCTGACCACTCATCATGATACTGGTGATAAGTTGTCAGTAAGGTCATTCTAGAAACACTTGATCACTTAGTGAGTTAATTATACTGATGACTACCTCTCATTATGCTGATGACAAGCTGTCATTCAGGTCATTCTGGAAATGCTTGGTCATTTGATGAACTACTTATAATGATAGTCATCTATTACAATATTGGTGATAAGTTGTCAGTAAGGTCATTTTAGAAACACTTGGTCACTTAGTGAACTACTTATGCTGATGACTACCTTTCATTATGCTGGTAACAAGCTATCATTCAGGGCATTCTAGAATGCTTGGTCACTTCCCCACACACTATCAGATGTTGAGTTTCAGAATTCAGGAATGGCATTGAGCATCTCACCTGGCATTGATGACCACAGTGGAGAGAGAACCTTTTTGCAGCATTGGTCGCAGGGAAGCTGAGCACAAACCTACCGATTGTCAGGTGAGATCAAAGGATACCTTCAAATATTCATCACTCACAGAATCCTTTTTGCACAGGTGGTCTCAGTTACAGAGCCTTTGGCATGCCTTAGTACAGATCACAGTGATGTGGTTGAGATCATCACAATGGTACTGGATTTACCTTGAATGGACAGAGATGACCACACTTCAGAGTGTGTCACACTGCTCCAAACAGCCACCTGCAAGCATCATCAACCATCATGCCATGAACGAAAAGCTTTGATAACACTTACCATTTGGTGTGATCCAGGAAAGCTGGCCCAGGGATGATGCATACTCTATCTTTTCCTGATGCATATGACAAGCCATAGGCAAGGCTGGACCCAATGCATCCTGCATGTCAAGTCCCTCAAGAATGGACTGCTACATTCTGCTCTTCAATGACAAGTTCTCAGCATTTTCAAAGATGTAAAGACCTTCGCAAGCTCAGGACAAAGCCACTGTAGAAAAAGTGAGTAAATAAGTAGGTACTCAAAGGCAGGATATTAGCTACCATTGGTACAGTTCTGGGACTAGAACATAGAATGACCAGGTCAGCCAATGCATTCATGGCCTGTATATCAGCACATACCTTGAGAAATCCAATGTTAACCTGACTGTGTTGGGAGATCGTTGGCATCTCCAAATCATCATCACCACCGCTGGAGTTCTGAACCAGAGAAATGATGACAATCTTCATTATCATTAGCCAACAAATAGGCATGATGTGTTCAACAGCTTTCTCTCCTTGATAGTTATCAACAGTCTGCAATCTGACCTACAAATTGGTGGTAGTTAGATGTGCACCACATCACCTATGGACAAAATAACATACATGGCTTGTTACTTTAACATGTTGGATGGATCCATTAAATAAAATGTCGCCTGTATCCTCCTGGTCACCTTCACAATCATCAAGGGCAGCTTGATCCTGTTCATTAATCACAACTGCAACTTCACCACTCAGTGCATCTCTGAGTTGGGCAAGCTGACCCAGATAGGTGCATAAGACGACCATATTGCCTTCTGTAGAATAGCAACCTTGTCTAGGAAGAGAATAAGCATGAAGAATTTTGAGATGACAGTCAAGTAACTTACCGGAGGAGGTAGAGTATGAGATCTCAGATCATCTCGACCTTGGATTTCAGATGTCAGTCCCTTTTCCATTTCATCACTCAAGAAATAGACAGAATCCTCACCTTGTACATGTTGTATTTGCTCACAGTATTGTTGACCCCTCCATTTTCCTTGTGGTTGTGAGTGACAAGATACAGTTCATCATACCACAAATATCTGGATACAATTTGACCAACTCGTGATCCTGGAGTCCCTCATAGAGTGTGTTCCTGTCCATTTTTAGGTAACTTTGTTAATACTGATGCATGAAATACGCACCTTATTAGGCTTGATATCATTGGACGCATTCGACACTGAACATCAATCCAGGACATTGGCAGACCAGATGTTGATAGTGCTTGCTTCCATGTGGGTGGTCCATCAACAGGGCTAGGGAACATCAGTAAAGCAATGTATATGCACCTCACAACCTAACATATCAAAGTTATTTAATGTTGGACAGAGTTGAAGAGGATCCCCAATGAGAATGAGGTGCTTAATTGATGGTATGAGGCTTCCTAACACATGGGCCTTGAGCACCTACCCAGCCTCCTTAACCATCAGTACCTTGGGAGACAGTGACTAGCAGATAGCATCAACATCACAGATGAGATGATTCACAGGATAATGTACTTTAAAAAGTGTTCTGAGTTTGGCTGCACTTGTAGAGAGAGCACATCAAAAGCTGAAGTGTATATATTAGCCTTCAAGTACTTGTCGTAGTACATCCAATGATCTTGACATTCTTCAATAAATCACGTTGGACCTAGATTGTATCTCAAATGAGCAATACTGCCAAGTTTTGCATAACCCACCTCTTCCTTGATCTCACTGTATTCCTGTACCTTTTCAGTGTGCTTCTTTCTGAGTTGGTCAAATTCATCCTCAGGCTGTTGATTTTGGTGTAGTTGAATTCATGTCTCTTCAATCTAAAATTTGTGAAGTATTTGCCATTTGTGTTGACTCATGTTCCAGACCTTGCCCTCATCCAGAAGCACTTCCAAGGTTCAATGGCCAAAAGGCATTGTTGGGATGCCATCTTCTCTGAGGGCCATGAAAAACCCAGCTGCATTGTTGACATAGGAAGGATAAGGGGCAGCCACTTCCGAAACAGGTGCAGATGAGGTAGATGGTTTAGGCAGCAAAACAGGTGCTTTCACTTTCTCTGCCTTTGTATTGCAAAGTGAATCCAGGGGGTCAGAGAAGTCAGCCATCATCCATAATTCAAATTGAAGTGGTTGATGATGATGTGCAGCATGCTTGATCATGGGATTCCAGGCCCATTTGCAACATGGCCTGGACAGCATCCATCTCTATCTGAGGGCAAAGAGCCTGTGAAACTTGTTCCATTTGTAGTCAGCATGGCTAGTCATCGTTGAGGGTGAGATTGAGGGTGAGAACCATGCAGCATGTGAAGTGGGGGCAATGTTGAACACGTTCTAGGCTAGTAGGCTATGCAAGCCACATGAATACCTTGCTCCTCTGAAGATGCCTTCAACAACCCCGAACCCACCCTCTGTAGCAAATATTGATTGTGTAGATGAAAGATATACCTTGAAAGAAATCCTTGGTGCTGGTTTATATGGTGTGTACCAAAATGTGATGATGATAGCTGCACTAATCCCCCTTAGCAAAAACTGGAACATTGTACCCAGGACCCTTCCTTGCTGGAACACGAGTACCATATTTTGAAGAAACTTCAAGAAGGTATTGGATTTCCTCTACCCATATTTTGCAGTAGAGAATCATCATACCATGCTCTCATTCTGAACAATGTGGCAACACCCCTATGCAATATGCTTACTTTGCAGGGTTGTCTCAACCTGGATGTCATTCTTACTGTGGGATATCAGCTAGTGAGTATTTAATGATACTCTCAAAGTGTTCAATGCACTAACTGCTTACTCAATAGGTATATAGACTCAAACATTTACACTCACGCAACTACATCCACTGTGACGTCAAGCCACAAAATGTCTTGGTCAAATGCAGTACCTCAAATTACACCGTCTTTCTCATCAACTTCAGTATCACATTCCAATATCACAACTCCGCCACTCAAGTACATGCTCTATGCCAACAGGGCTGCCATTTTGTTGGTACCCCTTTATTTGCTTTGATCAATCATCACCTGGGCATTCAATCAAGCCGCTGTGACGATCTCAAGTTGCTCACATACACGCTAATCTACCTGCTGCGAGGATCGCTGCCATGGTTCAGCAGTACTCACCCTGCCCTCTCCAATGATGTGATACTGAAGCCGAAACAGAGTACCACAGTTGACGAACTGTGCGATGGCCTTCTTCATGAGTTCCCTGCTTTCCTCCAGTATTCACACTCTCTTGCCTATGCAGCAAAACCTGATTACAACTATCTTTGTTCACTGCTCCACCACCATACGCTCAACATGTCAGCCGCAAGCTGTGGCTTGCCTGATTTCAGCAGACTCACTGACAACAGGCGACTATCTCCACCACCTCACAGTAGATATGAGAATACCTGTGACTCTGCAATATATCTGACAACCACACCAATCTCAACAGGACCAACTGACCATCAAAAAATATGCTATGACTGCGATGACAGCAATGCCAAGGGACAAAGGCAAGTAGTAGCCATTACTTTTACTGGTTTCTTTGACTGATGTGGGTGTGCTCAGGAGGAGAGCATGAAAATCTACCCAGAAGTAAGATCTTTTCACTTCATGTCACAGTAGCAGGCTGGCTTGTGCACACTGATTATGTTCAAGTTGTTGATGGGTACATATTGTTGTTGCATGAAATATGGTGTATGTATACAGTCTAGGGACATTACAGTCATGTAGTGTATTTTTTGTGGTACTTGTAGCTGCTTTTGATGCCAACTCAAAGCTTCCTCTACATGGCTGGAGTTGTGACTGATGCATGCTGTGACATATTGGCCCAAAGCTGACTGGTTTGACTAGTCGAGCCAAGCCGAGCCATGTGACAGTGGCTATTATGATATAACCAGTCAAGTCAAGCTGTAGCCACAGAAAGCCATAGCTGGCTAGCAACTAGCCGAGCTGCAGCAATACTACACTGACTGTGACTGACGCCATTCATGTGCCCCAACACTTCCTGTTGTATCCATTATAGCACCTGTGTTGACACACACATGCCAACATTATCATTCGCATGTGCACATCAACGCTTGTGACACTTGTATGCCAATTTTGTTGTTTGTATGTGAATGATGATGCTCATGCATCAATGACGCCATTCACATTCCCGAGCGCACCCCAATGCATCGAGTGCACATACTCATGTCCCACTCGGAACATGAGCATGTGTGCTCGTCCATGCCTGCAGGTACATTATACCCTCATCCAGATACACCCTAGGCATCTTGGTCTCAACCCAAACATTACGTGAGACCTGCAAGCTGGTACGGGTTGGAACTTCAGTACCCAGGGTTTTACCTGTGTTATTTCCTCTTATCAGTCGCTTTGTCAGTGTGACTCAGACATCCTGAACATTCTTTCCAGCAACCTTATCAGTACTATATGTTTGATTTCCCAGTCCTCTGCCACCACCACAGCTCACCTCTGCTTCACACCCATCCTACAGCAACATCTTACTCCAGCATCGTCACTCCTCACTCACATCTGTGTTCTCTGTAATCTTTGTCGCACCTTGTGTGCTGCAAAGATGCTTGCAGAACTCCTCAAGCAGGATGATGTAATGCACGGACTCATCCTGGCGTCAGGCATAGCATGGTTGGATGTTGTCAAAGACCAGCTTGCAACTTACAAGGAGCATGACTCATCAGGTAAACTGTTTGCTCCAGAACTGTTATTTCTCCAGCTCAGGTCTCCATCTCATGCAAATGCTACTGATGCTTAGTACCATGTTTTCTGTATGATCATCAATGATTCTAACCCAACATATCAATCGGTCAACCTCTGTAAGTATCATCATTTCACCATCATTGTTTGTGTTTTAATGCATGTTATCTTTCAGTATGGTAAAGCCCTCGGTGGCAAGACAAGGGTTGCAAACATGCAGTTTATTATCATGACAATGCAAGTCTACAAATACTTCATACTGCTGATTCACACAAGCTGCTGTAGCTAATTACTATAGTGCATGGCGCGGCCCATGTGGGTACAATTACTCAATTTGGGGGATATACCATGATAATGTCCTAGTAATCTTTGAACAATGAATAATTTGTATTTGGTGGACTACATTGAATATGAATAACAAATAGCATTTGGCCAACTATGAATGTCTAAGATAACTACACTATAGCCCACACAGATTATCTAAGTGTTATTGCAAGAGTAAAGCTTTTCTCTCACATCATGCATATGCACAACCTCTCTCTTCTTCTCTCTGCCAGCTTGCTCAGATCTTTGCTGGATGGCCAGTGATTAAATGGACCTTACCTATCAGCCATTTAATTGGAAAGCGTGGTTCAGACCTCAATTGCAAGTTTGTTTCTCTCTGGTAAATTGATGCTATTGTGCTGCAATCTCTGGCTGGGTGAATCTGGTAAGTAATTAGTTTGAATTCATTTGTGTATTGTTGCTCGGATGTGAAATGGATACATTATTCATGTAATATGACACTTCTAGACTTGGAAGGTAGGGATATCAACATATATTGACACATTGGCATGCACAAAGATGTTCGACTTTATTGATTGATTCTACACATATTCACCTAGAAAGAGAGGCTCGTGCCATTAAAGAGGTAGATTTTAGGACAGATTCAAAGATGCCATGATGGATATATACATAAAGGCAAGTATCTTACAGCAGATGATTTTTACAAGTCTCATCAACCTTAGTTAGCATCCCAAATTCCTCATCAATTCAGAGTGTTCATGTACTTCCAGCTTGTGGTAAGCAGTTTTTACTCACCTGATCATCAACAGACTCTTGGCAGGTTGTCTATGCCATCTATTATTTTGTCCAGAGCAGTGAGAGCACCATTGTTTGCAGCTCCATCTTGTTGGCTATCCTGGCACTTAGTAAGCCTTTCATTGCAGGTAAGTTCAAGTTGGTCTTCTTGAGCATCACTCATTCCTCACTCATGGCCAAATGCAAGACTCAACATGTTGACAAAGCTGTCACACCACCATGCCACTCTGCTCGTAACAATGCAGGTTGTGGTGGTGTCACTGACCAGTTAGCTAAGTTGGACGTTGTTTTCAAGAGTCCAATGAAGACCCCAGCCACAAAATGAGGAAGGGTCTATGTACCAGATTCAGAACCCATCAACCCTTTTGCACCCAAAGAAAGAGAAGCCAGGGTCTTGGACACTTTAAAGGTATCGAATAGGAGAACAGTAAGTAAACATATCATTTGTGCATCAGCATGGTGTTGACTGTTCTAGGTGAAGACAGTACCTCAACTTCCAGAGTCATCCAATGTGGATGATGGGGACACAGCGCCTTTTATAATAAAGTCTAAAATTCATGCTACCAGGCCTGGCAATTGTTTTGGTTTGCAAACACAGGGGGTGACAGCACTGTCATACATGGGGACTCATATGGTCTTGGAATATGAGGCTGCTATGCAGTCTTCTCACACATGATCACATTCAGTTACCACACCTGCACCTGCACCTCTACCATCAGCATGTGAGCCTGGTCAAATGCATTCTCATGTTCATCAGTGATCTCGTTCACTAACTATGCAATGCAATGTTGGAATTTCATTCCATATATGGTATTTAGCTTACATAAGCAGTACTTACATCGCACCATAGTGTAGCTTATTCCTACTCAGTGACTTACTGAGTATTCTACAGGTTATGAGCCCTGTATTCTACATGCAATGCACCCAGTCAGAGGCAGGTGCCTCAGATTCAATAGGAGAGTGGGCCAAGAGATCTTACGACTTCTGGTGGGGTTTGGGGCTCACCAAGAGGGACTTCCATCCATCAAAGGCTTCATATTCCAGCTGCTCATTGTTTCGGTCCTGGGGCCCAAGGGATGACTTTGCATGCTTTAAATAGACTTTCTTCCACTTCTTCAAGTTGCACTTTTAACCAAGCTCAAGCTTTGAGTCAGGCCAAGTCAAGCTCCTCAGGCTTCTAGTCAAGCAGCCAGCAATGCTCAAGTCTCTACCCATACTCCTAGTCTCACTCCTAGTTAGGGAAAAGCACAGGTAGGTGGGTTATGGGTATGGGTTGCATCGAGGCAATCCACAGACCCATGACCTGTGGGGTCTCTATCCATGACAGCTCATAAATTATACATACTGTGGACAAAACTCTGTTTGAACATCAAGAATCTAAAAACTTCTCTCACACACAAAATCCAATCAGTAAGACATTACTAAGAAAAACCACAATGCACTCGAAAATGATCTTCCACCCCAGCAAAAAGGCTCAGGCATTGGCAGAAGCTGCTACCACTACCAACCATGTGAAACCTAGTGTGTCAAGAAGCAAGGAGGTTAATGGGACAGTCAGCAATATAGCACCTGGATTGGATTGAAGAGCAACTGTTCACACTAAAGAAGAAGAAGAAGCTCTGCATAGAGATGCTGTTGTCATTGATGTTGATGGGACCGTAAATAAACCAAATGGGTCCACGATATCATCAGCAAGGAAGAAGTGCATGCGAGTCAACTCCAACATCAAGGAAGTGGCAGGGATGGCATCCAAAAAATATGCTGTTGGAGAAAGCACCAAATGGTCAAAATGTGCTGCACATGCCAACAGTGGCACAGATGTAGATGAAAGCTCAGAGGTAGAGCTTGGTATGTCTCTGTTAATGATATATTAGTGTCAGTTCAGCTTATGAAAGGATAGAATGAATGCAAAGAGATTGGAACTTACCGATCTATGCCTTTTTTACTGCAGTTCCCGATATTGAGTATGTCAACAGGCAACACTGCCATGTTTTCAGATGCTTGGCAAAAGGCTGCAAGCATAAAGTTCAGCAGTTCCTTGATACAGGTGACAAGGCATCGACAGGAAATATGTGAAAACATGTGAAATTGTGCTGGAGGGAAGATGTTTTGAAGGCAATTAGTGAGGCCAAGGACCTCGAAACGGCACGTAACAGAGTCAAGGATTATGCTGGAAATGGATCAAACACAGTCACATTTGAATGGAAGGGAAAAGGAAAGACTACTTACTCACACAGACAGCATACCCATGCAAAGACCAAGTATGTTGCTATGAACTTGAGAATCAGTTCAAGATCATTAATAACATGTTCTTGCAGAGCGGAAATTGTGTGGTGGGTTGCAGAGAGTCTGTGGCCATTCAAGATTGTCAATAACCAAGGTTTTCAATGTTTGATGAAGATGGGGCGGCCAGAATATTACCTACCTCATAAAACAACAATTTTGTGTGATGTTCAGCTCATATTTGCAAATGTGCACAAGCAGATTGCTAAAATGCTTCAAGTAAGTACACCTTTTGTCTAGTGTCCAAGTCCAAAGTTAATTCCCACTTACCAGGAATATGATGGAGAGTTAAGCTTCATGACTGATGCTTGGACTTCTCTGAACCACAAAACTTTTGTGGCTGTTACTGTACATCTGGCCCACAAGGGTAAGCCTCTGGCCCTGGTACTTGACATTGTTGAGGTTGCAAAGGTATGTACTAAGGACTTACACCATGGGACAAGTAACCAAGCCGAACACAGTCATATAGCGGCACAAATCTCGCAGAAGCATTCACAGACATTCTGACACAGTACAGTATCTCAAACAAGGTTTGTTTCGAGAGAATTGAGGTATTACTCACCTAATGCTACCTTGAAAATACTAAGTATCACTGCCGACAATGTGACATTGAATGATACCCTGACCAAGAAGTTAGCAGACCTCCTTGCACACTTTGGAGGAGAGGCAGGGAGGACACAGTGCTTTCTGCACATTATTAATTTAGTTGCAAAGATGCTGATAAGGCAGTTCGACTTACCTAAGGAAAATGGGGGCACACAGAGAACTGATGATGAGTTGAGGAAGCTGGCTGAAAATGTCGACCTCGAGGACCTGCAAACAAGAACCGAAAGTGGAGAGGGGCAAGACAGCCAAGACAATGTCAAAGGATGGATGAACAAGATGGAGTTCTTGATGGACAACAAATGTGCCGAGCTGGAGCAGCATTTGAAACCGCTTTGCCTGATACTTGCCAAGGTAAGTCACCACATGTCCGAGTTGATATGAGGTAACAAAATCAACTTACCATTTGTGACTGCAGATCCACAAGCTGTCATACAAAATTATCCACTCAAGCACGATACTGCTGCCTGTATGGATGTCAACTCTATATGACTTGTGTATCACCCTCAAGAATTTGCTGCATGATGTTTCGACCTGATGGAACTCAACTTTTGATATGTTGGAGTGTGCACTGAAGTACCAGGTTGGAATAGACATGATCATTGACAAACAAAAGCTGGGCCTTAGTAGTTATGGGCTTGACAAACACAAATGGGAGTTGCTGAAGCAATTAGCGGTGTAAGTATGGCATTCAAATCAACATGCTGAAATCATGTGGTGGTCTAGATTCTCAAGGACACTACGCTCTTCTTTTCTCATGCAACACCCAACCTTGCCATGGTTGTCCCTGCCATGGATTTCATTGACGACATGTTCACTACCGGCCTACTTGAGAAGCAGAAACTCAGTTCCACAATCTGTGCTGCCATTGGCCTTGCTAAAAAGACCCTCAATAGGTATTACTCACTCACGGACTCATCTGAATTGTATCATATTGCTATGAGTAAGCTAGTACATCAGCAAACTAGCCATTCCTCTTCCAGTTTTCCAGCAGTTTCAGACCATCCCAGAGTTTTGTAAATGTTATTCCAGAGTTCCAGATGACCCAGACCTTCCAACCATTTCTATTCCAGTCTTCCAGCAGTTCCAGTCATCATACTATAATGGTCACCTGATTTGCATCAGTAAATCTACATTGTTCTTTATTTGGCTTGCCATGGCTAAAAATTGACTTGCTGACTAAGCAGTACGGCATAGCACAGCAAGACTGGTAAGACATTCCAACACTGTGGGCAAGCACATTTAGCATGGCAAGCACAAAAGTTTGAACTTATTCAGACAGAAGCCTTGGAACAGGAAAAAAAGGTATATTATCTACTACAAAATGTACAACTAGATTTTGGCTGGGAAAAGTGCATGGTGCATCAAACATGCCATTGAGGGAGCTCCTCAACAGTAGCATGGTGTGAGTGTGGTCCCGCACATGTTGGCATCATGGTGTGGTTGTCATGTCGCCACAGTGCTGTGGCCATTGTGTCCTCCCCGTTGCACGTCATTGCGCGTCCATCATGTCTCTCTTGTCGCATCACAATTGTCATGGTATCCTCATGATGTCATTCTCAATGCGTTGTGGGCATCGTCATGTCCACCTTGCCTTGCCATGGCCCTTGCATCGCCTTTCTCATCATCATGGTCGCAGTTGTTATCGCAACCTTATCCATGACATGTCATCATCACGTCCTCCTCCTCCTCGTTATGTCATTCATTGTCATCGACGCGATGTCATCATCACATTGGCACTGGGAGGGCATGGGGGTGGTGAGTGGTGTGTCGAACAAGCCGTTCGGCTCATTGATAGCAGGTGAGGATGTGGAGACAGCCAGCAGCACATCAATCGAGCGGTGGGCTTGTTGAGGGCACCAGAAGGCGTTGAGCTTGTCGATGGCACAGGGTGGGGGTGGCGAGTGGCATGTTGTTGCACATGCCAGTGAATGGGTTGGGTTGGGTGTGCGTGAATGGGTTGGGTGGTGTGACTGGGTTGGATGGGACACCGTTGGGCACGCGAACAGTCAAGTGGCTCACGTTCCCATTTGTATTTGCACATGAGGGTGCAGGGCAAGGTCAGGTTTGGCGGGTACGACAGGCAGCAAGTGCGAGTGTGCACAGCAAGGTGATGGAGAGGGCAAGAGCGACAATGCTCGCATGTGGTGGTCAGGGCAAGGCTGGGGCAGGCACACTTTGATGGGTGCTGGTGGGTGCAACGTGTGGCAAGTGCATGCTCGTACTGCACATGAACCTTTGTGTGTTTGTGGGGTATGGCGACAGGGAATGTTGGATGTGAGTGCATATAAGCAATGGGTACTGGTACGGGTAGACTCACCACATGTCCAATGATTCTTGCCCTCATTGCCTGCCTCCTTGAATAGCTCCAGATCCCATACTAGATTTCATGACCTGTCCACCTGCACTGCTGGCCCAGTGCTCATCGCATTTGGGTCCACGGTCTCAGCAGTCTCGTTATCAACCCTCAAGTTCTGGGTTGCCATTGGGGATTCTTCTTATCCTGGGCTACTTGCTGGGTTGCAAGGTTTGACATTGTCAGTGCCTTGGCTTGTGGCTTTCTCAAACAATTGGGTACATGGTCGGAAACCATGACTAGGTGACTCCTCAATGTGTACATGTTTTGATCAGTAGTAGCTTAGAACAACAACAACTTGAAATGCATACAATACTCCTATATGTAGACATGCAATATGTGTGACGACTTTCAACATATAAGAAATTTCCTTCCAAGCAGGAAAAGAAGAGAACATCATGTAAGGCACTACAGGGATTTCAACAGAATGTAGGTTAAGACACGGAAAAACTCACAAAGATCAGCAACATGGACATCCAACTGTAGTGTCATACAAATAACTGCTTCTAGTTATGAGCATCCAACCATAGCTGACTGCGTACTCGCCATGTTCAAGCTGTTTTCTCACCTTCTTGGCCTGGTGTGTGTAATATTGGATGTGAGCAGCACCCTGAGTAATTTCACCACTCCCTGGCACCTTGATGCATAAGTTATGGTAGTTCTCGGAGTCATTTGATGCAAAATAATGATAATCCTCGTCTACAACCATACAATGCCCATACTTGTGAGTGTTGCGTCACATGATGCATAATCGACCGTGATTGTACTTGCCTGTACTTGTGAGCATTGCACAATGTGATGCATTACACCCTGCTGCACCCCGTCTCGTCCTTTCCCTGGGCCTTTGTTATGTGATGCATAAGACTGTACTTGCCCGACCGTAGTACTTTCCCATACTTGTGAATGTTGCATTCTGTGATGCATTATGCCCTGCTCCCCATCTCGTCCGTTTCCCAGGCCTTTGTCGTGTGATGCATAAGACCGTACTTACCTGTACTTGTGAGTGTTGCATTCTGTGATGCATATGCCCTGCTCTCCATCTTGTCTGTTCCCCAGGCCTTTGTCGTGTGATGCATAAGACCATACTTACCTGTACTTGTGAGTGTTGCATTCTGTGATGCATTACGTTCCATTGCTTCCCATTGTACTTATCATCCATCTATATTCCCTGTGTGATGCATAAGTACTCTGCATTTGTTGTATCATTCGAGTGATGCATGATTTCTCGTAGTTCATTACATTACACTAATAGATTGCTCGTCATTATTAATGATGTCGCTGCTGGATAATCCTTCGACATGGGAGGTCAAATCCTTGGTGATCCTGTCACCATCATCACAATCCTTGTCCAATTGCCTCATCAACTCCATTGTAGATGCCCAGGAACCACGGCACCTTTCTGCAAGGGATTTCCTGAGGGTGGCCTGTCAATGAGCGTATGTGCGGTAACCTTCGAAAAAAGCCACATCAGCAGACACAAATGACATTCTTTCCTCCCAGCGAGCTGCATCCCATTGAAAGAATACCATGGTCCTCCACATCTCCTCCATCAATAGGTCAACTTCTTCTGACCATCGTAAGGCTCTAGCTCTAGCCTTGCACCATTCAATGCACATATCTAGAAGACACATGAATTATGAAGAATTAACTCAGTAATGAGCAAACCTTCCAAAGCTCCTTCACCTGTACCTTCAGCAGCACTGCCCACGCACCATATCCAAGAAAGCTTTCTTGTCCCCTTGGTCTCTCCCCAGATAAGGTCTGACATTGCATGGATGTCTTGATGGTTGAGTGGCTGAAGAATGGACTGCCACGTACTATTTTCCTTGAGCAAAGGCACCAGTCTTGCGAGTGCTTTGCAGGCATCATCATACCTATGGGGCCATAATGTTAACTTGAGTCTTACTCTTATCTGGTGCTTTGGGATACTAACCTATTTGCTGCAGCATCAATTCTTGCTTCTATGGATTTGAGAGTGTTTTTAGCTCTCGTATTTGCCCCTTGCCCACGCAAGTTACGATCCTTGAACTTGAGAATACAGCTCTGCGCTCGGAGGTTGGACCTCAAGGAATGTAGCGCTTCGAAAGCCTGTGCATAGTGTAGCTTCCATTCAATCCTTTGTAAGCATTCGTCACAAGGGAGGGAACAGCCGAGTTCAGAGGGAAGCAACAGCCTATATGACTCTGGTGGAATGATGACATCAGCATCCACAGCTTCCTTTGCACATTCTGCAGCTAGATGAGGGAGGAAGAGGTACTGTAACTTTACCCAGCTGTCTATACAGCACTGAAGGTTGTTGCTCTGCTGGAGTATGTAAGCGTTTTGATTGTCCGTACTATGGACACTCAACCCAGCCTTGTCCCGACTTAGACAACACCTGAAAGAAGTTTAAGATCAATTCCTGATGAAGCAAAAATAAAATGAGACTCACTGATGCTCCTCTAGTTCCAACTCTGTGCTAATTAACATGCTGGGCGAACAGACCTTATGGAGAAAGATGTTTCCTTGCCGTAAATCCTTGGCCTCTTCTTTGGCAAGCTGAAGCTGAACGGAGGCCATTGTCATGGCTGACAATATGCTACATAAATGAAGGATAGCACACATATAATAATTTCACTTACCATTGCCTTGCCATTCATATGGGTTCATCTTCGTACGATGTTTCTCCCAGTCTTCGACTTCAGTCCTCCACTTCATCAGATTACACGACTGGCTAGATACGAGTCCCTTTTCAAGTTCCTCCAGTGCGTCACAATGTTCTGCACGCTTAGCTATGGCAGTCTTCAGCTTCTGGAGTAGGCTGTGACCTGCCAACAGCTTATTAGTGGTGAAATGCATGTGTAGATTAAATGAACTTACGGAGACAGACCACCTTCTTCCAGTTAGAATGTCCGAAATGGTCATCCAATGTATCCCGTCTTGCCCCAGGACCCATCTCTTTGGTGCTAGATGCAACAGGATTAATGTTGGCCCAATCTCTCTCAGGAGCCTCTCCATCCGTGTGCCCAACCCCCAGGGTAAGATTAAACGAGTAAGAAGTTTGACACTTCTCGACATGGGCCAGTAAGTGGAATTTAGGAACGAGGAAATTGATCCATTTTGCTAAGAGTGGCAGCTGAAGTGAAGGTGGGAGCTTGGGAACGTGAGTTGAAAGATTCTTTGACCACTGACAGGTGATGTCATATGAGATGTTGAGACGGTTGACAGAATTATGGCGTAGTGTTGAGAAGAGGAGATAGTCCATGTTAACATACCTAGCGACCTGTCAGACCTTGCAATTAATGTCAACAGGCAACATACTTTTCGCCCTTTTGTAGGTCCCCCACCCCCGTTGGTAGCTTCATGTTGTGGCGGGCGCAGTCAACAGTCCCGATGCCAGTGGCTGCCAATCCATGACAGGACACAGTATCCGCCATGTTTACAGCGAGATGACTGGAGCAAGTACTTTTCTGAGCGACATCAATTAGGAAGGACAGAAATCGGAAGCATTTCATTACCTCTTGAATGTCGTTGATTGATTTTTCTAAGTACTGCTTGTATGCCATCTCCTCGACAAAATACGCCAAACCTTGGCTTAGACTTGGATCTACATACATTATCTGTGGATATTTTCTTGTGCTTTAGTTGTAAATTCACGTCGATGGCCACAAAGAGTGCATGAAGCCAGCTGCATAGAGATATTCTCATCAGTTTGTTTAGGTAAAATGAATGCCTGGCACTTACCTCCTGTCGGGTCCAGATGGATGGGTGACCGAGCTGCTAAGGTTGAGTGGTAGATTGATTCCTGAATGGGGGCATGCCAGGCATAAAACGGTGCATTCGCCCTCGCACATACTGGTGATACCCCCTACCGCATGCCCTTGACCAGCTCGTTTGAGCATCTTGAGGTGGCGCCATTCCTGTGACATTCTCAGAAATGCTTCATATCGATTCTATAGGTGTTGTGAACAACAAGTAAATGTTATGACTGTGAGGAATGTAGTACCTTTATATCCATGAGTCCTATGTTGTCGATGAGCTGGGATAACGAATTATAGTACTCGTATGCTGATATCTTGGACTTGAGGGAAACGAGATGGAATTGCCTGAGTACGTGGAAGGTCACTGCAGTCTGCGGTCGGGAACTTGTTGTTGGAAACCAGGCCATACGCAGGAGTTGCTGGAAGTGGCTTGTCGCTGATTCACAGTTATAGAAATCTAATGAGATAGAATGGATTCCTGTGGTGTTGATAACGAGGAAATAATCGCTAGAGCAATGTTCGGGGTTGTGACAGGGATTCTTTGGTGAATGTCCTAGCTGAACTCGAAGGCCAAGATCTCTGAGCATTGTGGACTCAAATGAGATTCCATTCCATCTTTGATTAATGATTCAGAATCATTGTCTCTTTGGAAGCCTATCTTCCCACCTACCTTGACGATATGCAGTGGATTTTGTGCATGGCTACTCACAGTGCATGCGCTGCAAAGCAGCTCCCCACCAAAACAGTCTGTACACCTAATGCTTGGCTCAGCATCACCACAGATGGGGCAACAGTCTGTGGACCCCCCGTGGCCCTCAAGATGTATCATTTCCTCTAGGAATACATCTCGGTCAAGTAACCAGGTCAAAAGGGGGTGATCCTGGTTTGCAAGTGTTAGCCCATAAGTTAGTGCAAGTGAAAATCACTCACCGCAGCAGTGCGTCTCCTGTTAGTATGTTCGTGTCCCCCCAGGTTGACTTCAGGCAGTGGATGATCCAAGCACTCAGGGTCAATTGGGGGAGAAACATCATGGAGAGGCTCACTGGGAACCATTCCTGATAGTGGTTGGCTGGAGGAGAAAAATATCTGCCTATGAGAAATGGATCCGTCTTTGCAAGGCTGAAATGAGGAATGCATTTGAGTCTTGGTTATCACTGCAGTTTCACGGTAGAGGATGGTACATGTACAATTGCTAGGAACCATCGGACTGTTTTTAAGATGACACCACCATGAAATTCTGGCAAGAGCTTTGTGGGCATCATCCAGACTATCAAGGGGCTCTGTTGACTAAGGACTGGAATCCCCAGTTTCATGAAAGAAGATAGAGGTTACGGGTTTCTTAGTGGCTTTCCGAGCAGCCTGTGTACTCCATTGGAGAGCCCTGTCAAGGGCATAGTGAGGTTGCAGTGCTGGACTCATGGTGGTAGCACAGCCATGTCTGTTTCCCAAGAAGTAACTCAGAAGTATATCAACGGCATATTACATCAACTTGGTCAAGATAAACAAGCCACTCTAGATCCTACAAGTCTCTCCTCTGGCGTTTCGTAGACCTAGATGTACCCTCCTCTTTCTTGACTTTATCTACTGGTGGCCGCAGAAAGTACGGTGCTCTCGACTCAGATGATCCCTGCACCGCTATGCTGGGTGGTGGAACTGCAATCTGGGTCAGAGCCAGGAATATGACCCCTGAGTGGGGTACTCGGGGCTGTTTCGCTCTCATTAGTGGCCATATGTAGAATATAAAGTACCATACATACCATGGGGGGTCCAGGTTGAACATTTTCATTGTCGTGGTCCTCTGTCGCATACATGTTGTTGATATCTTCGCTATTCTCACAATCGCGATTATGCAGCTCCACAGAAAATTTGAAACGCTGTGATATGGATCAAGTCAACAACCTGCGACTTTGGACTGTGTACTTACAACTGGTCCTGGACTGGCGAGATCGGGGTTGTAGTCATACGAAAAGGAGAATGACTGAAGGATGATTTCCCTTGGAAGGGAAACCTTCACGGTCGGAGTTTCTCAAGTCATTGAAGTGGTGAGGAGGGCATACAAGGATGATTTTTTGGAACACACACGCCTGTCGGGGTGGCATTTTTAAGAGATTTTGGAATACGGGTATGGCAATCCTCATCTCATAGGTGGTAGGAACACCGTGATGGAGAGATAAGCAAACCCCGCCAGCAATTCAAGACCTTGAAAACGGAAACATGATGAACTGGTTGATGTGTGGTGGCAGGTTTATTGTGAGACGCATCATGAGCATGCACTCATTTATCAATGCATGAGGTTCTGATCCACTGTCCTGGATTCAACAGTAATCTCTTCTCATCTCAAAATGTATGAGATTTCCCTTACTAGTAGAACATTTCCTGGAATTCAACACACATGTTTCATGAATTCAAACTTTCAACCACATCCCTTCTCTTCTCTTCTATGTCACCCACAGCCACTATCAACTGGGGCTGAGATTTCTCTGATCCTCCATATGTCTCACCAGTTTCCATTTATTGAGGGGTTCAACTATACACAGGTATATAAGCTTCGACCATTATTTATACTCGTGGCAAGAACTTGCACAGACATCGATCTTAACAACCTCTCTCCCACTGTGTCTTGATATGATGAACGCCCACCTTGGTATGTTCTTTCACACTATGCAAGATGTGATTTTGATCGTAGTCACTAGCGACCGTTCTTTTCCTCCTGGAGAACATGACCTTGAGTGGAAGCAAGGCTGCTCAGGTTCAGTTTGCTATTCATGTCGCTGCTGTTCCTGCATCCGCCTCTGTTGCTCAGCCTATCATCTCCACGTCCACTTCCACTGAGTCCACCCCTGCCAACCCCAACGTTCTGACTGATGTAGATTCCGACGTTGCCTCGGAAGCAGTCGCTACTGACCCCGATGTTCCAACTCATACAAGTTCTAATGTCACCCTGGACGCAGTTGCCACCACTCCCCCTTCCGTGAATTCTCCTGTGAATCCTACTACGATCCCCCTCCTGTTCCACTGGCGACCCTATTGCAGCTTCTCCAGGACTTACCTGTCACATCTGTCCACGTGGACGGGCATGTCCACTTCCAGAAGACCTACAATGGCTTCACCTTTGACGTTCCTTAGACTAACGCGGCTGGTCCCTTTTATCTGGTGACATGTGGCTGCAGAGTTGGGGTCTTCTCTACCTGGTAAGTCCTTGAATTTATCAATAATTCTCTGTTGATGGTTTTGTAGGCAGCGCACTTCTCCTCACGTTCTGGGAGTCAGCCTTGCTTCCCATTCTTGTGTGACTTTGATGGATGCTGGTCTGTTGGGTATGGCTGGTGCAATCAACTTGGACGAGGCACGTGTGGTGGCCTAGTTAGTCCACGTTGATCTTGTAATTTGTAATTTTGAGTTACATGTGAGATCCCCAAAGCTGATAAATGATTTCTTGTTGGCCACATCTTGACGACACAAGAAGCCCCAGTGAAATAATAGGTATGAATTATCTATGGAAGTAGTACTACATCAGGGCCTGTTTGGTAAGCAAATTGCCTACTACGGTAGATATCTATGAAATCGTCAATCTCCTCGGACTTGGCATAGAGCAACAGGTCCTCAAGGGCATAAACAACCTGTGCAATCCTATGACTAGTTATTTCTACCTTGTTCAGTCATTCACAAATGCCATGGTTTTGCAGGACCTTCGCGTGAAGTGACTGTGCCTTCATACAGAGATTGTCTGCTGTTCCGAGTGACTGCATAAGTTGTTTGACAAATGTCAAAGAGATAGGGGAGTGCAGGAAGTCGCACACAAGTCCATCAAGATAGAATATGAGTGAGTTGTTGACCAAGGCCATTAGGGCAATCTCCAAGCTTTGGCAGGTCAGATTCATGCTATGGAAAGTATGGTAAACAATAGAAAATCGACATGTCCAGAACATTTCCTTACTGTGGCATTATTGTTGGTTTCAGGGAGATGGGTGAGACATCTATGGAAGTGCTTTGGCAGGTCATATGCATGCTATGGCCTGAGTGTTTGTATGTGAGGTGACTAAACTTACCATGGCACTGCTGCTGGTTTCGGGGGTAGGTAAATTGTTTGGTGAAACTGTGCATACACTGAGGGGCTCATTGCTCACACTGAACCAATGCTACTGTGAGTGGTTCGAGATCATGATCAACTAGCTGCCTGACCTGATCTTCAGCCGATACTTTACCTTGTTTTTGAGGCTGATCCATCCATGGTTTCTGAAGAGCAGTAAGTATAGTGTGCGTTGCATTGCTCATCACTGGCAGATGCCGCGGAATGAACTCACTTGGCATAATATGTCTTGCTGTAGGTTTGTTTGGCCTTCAACTTTTCCTCAATTGTGTGGTAGAGCTTTGGTCTGCCCATGGTGTAATATTTAGATGAACGACAAAGGGTGATGTAGCGTAAGGTCAAATTCTTCAAGTTCTTGATCAGTGTTGCCATATCTGGATCTAAGCGTTTATCTGAGTCTTATGCGAGATTTATAGCCAATCTTTGACATATCTATGGCATTCTGCAATAGTACGGGATATTTTATATGAGTTTGGAGGTCTCAGACATGCTAGAATAAATTTCTAATCATACAAGACATCACCATCATGATATAGGTGTGGATGTCGCAAAGTGTGAACAGACCGGTGCAACGATCAATGTGCTACCAGTACTGATATTGTGTTGTACTACCATTGATGACAGTCATGTACTGGCAACAGGCACTATCGGTCATCATGAACATTAATCTTGAGGTGCTACATCGATACTATACATGTTTCTCTACCATAACTATGGTGTTCCTAACTTCCTGCATCCTGCACACATACATTTTTCTAGATGTGTCACTCAAATGCACTATTAGGAGATTTATGCGAGACTTACAGAGTATTGTACTATTATGCAATGGTGCAGCTGTGGTAAATTTCCCAGGTTATCCATATTATTACCGATAATCCATGATCAGATCCAATCTGTGTCGTAAGGCAGGCCGTATGTGATAAGTTCACAAAGCTACCCACCGACGTCACTATTTTGTACTGTAAGATTCCTTATCCTGAATTTCCTATTGTCCAGCTGCACACAAACTCATCAGTCCACTCAATATAGCTCTCCTTAAAAATATGAAGACATGACGATGAGGAAGTTTACAATTCTTTCACGATTTTTATCACCCTTTCCCTGCAGTATGGCGCCAGTGGCCTGGACAACGAAGGAGCAGTCAGATTTCCTCGCGACGTGGCTCCCCCAGTATCTAGAGCACACGCAGAAGAAAACTTACCATCGATTCTGGCCGCTGCTGTTCACCGCTTGGTTTGAGAAATGGCCCAAGAGGGCTGTCTTGTTCCCCATTGACAAAGGGCTGCTCAACACAACACAAGATGAGGCCCTTGGAGCCGCCATAGATGCACGCAAAAAGGTGAGCCAATTTTACTAGTGTCCACCACTTTCATTTGGTTTGGCTTACACATTGACTAATAAAGCAACTACGTACGTGGTTCGCTGGCGTTCAAATGCCTTACGAAGGGGGTGTCTGCAACAGAAGCAATCCTCTGTTTTCGAAAAGGTCATCTCCCCGAAAGCTTCATGTGTTCGTACACCTGCTGAACTCTACATGCTTGAGTACTACAATGATCGGATCAAACTGCAACTCAAGGCTGAGCAAGAGGCAGGGAATATTCCCTCAGGCTCATCAGGGAACGTCCTTAACGTGGTTCGGAAATTCTCACAGGAGCTTCTGGAGGTGGAGGACGATGACGTCAAGGCAAAAGTTCAACAGATGTACGAGTTGCAGGAAAAGAAGACGAAGAAGGACGCAGCCGAGCTGGAGGAAGAAACAGATCCCATGAAAATACAATAGTGAGTATTTGGTTCTATGAGATCCTGACACGTAAGGCTAGTAAGGCTGACGCATTCTATAGAGCGATCAACGACCTCCCTTACGCACTCGCACGCATTGCCAAGCTAGTCAAATGTCAGACCAATTTCACCATGTCCTTTGTCTGCGCTGGCCCAGATCCTTCAAGAAACTGGAAGATCACCTCAATATCGTAAGTTTGCAATTTCTTGTGGTTCACGATGCACACTCACCATCTGTGTAGCTGTCATCCAGACGAGACCCCCGATGGAAACACGTTTGTGTCTCTCTTCCAAAAAGAAGAGAGGGCCATGCTCACTGCATTCCAGGAGTACGCAGAAATCCTATTCCGTGAGTTCTTTACTTGTCTGACTGCTTATAATCATTAACAACATTACCATAGCCCAGGAACAACACAATCCTACAAAGTGTTTATCTATGAGTGATCCCGTCAACTTCAGTGAGGCTGAAGCAGATGGAGATGGAATCCCAATGGACAGTGGCATTGTTGGTGCGGAAGATTTCAACGGTGAAGAGTTAGGGAGTAGTATGAGGAACAAGTCAACGGAAGAGGATAAAAACCAGAACGATAATGAGGGAGGTGAAGATGAGAACACAGATGAGGGAAGAAACGTGGATGGACAGGTAACCTCGGTGGGCAGCGCTGGGGTGGGTGGGTTACAGGTGAGCTAGATGTTGCATCTTTTATACCAGAGCCCAACCGCTTTCATAGATTTCAGGAGATGCATCATTTGGAACTTGGCGTCCATCAGGAACCGTTGGGGCTGCACCTTCTCACCCCAAACAATTGATGTTTCAAATTAATGCATCAACACAGCTGAATGAAGTGTCGGGTAGTATGGGTTTGTAGGTAAATCCTCCTCATAGCGTTGGATTCATTTACTCATCAGTTCACCAGAATCCATTTGGTGTTGACTTTGTCTCAGCTGGCGGCATTCCTCAGCTGATGCCAATCCAATCATCCTCACAATTCACTCCAATTGGCGGATATGTCTTGGGCACGTTTGTCTCTCCAGAAACCACATTTGGTTATGGAAATGGGCTTTCTTTTTCAGATGCCATGAGGGATATTAACACCGACTTCTTTGGATATAACTGGAACTTCTCAGGGATCGGGCTGGACTCCTTTGGAACACCGCCACTCTCTGACCTCCGATCAACCCAGTTCGCTGATACGCATGCTAGCTCCAACTCAGAGCTCCCCCCACTCCCACCTATCAAAGAAAATCCCAGTCCAGCCAGGCCTCGCCTTCCTCCTGTCACTTTGCCATCTCCACCTAATGAACTATCTCAGGAGGCCCAGTATGACCCCAGTCCAACTACTAAGTGCCATCCGAAATCAAGAAGACTCCTCAAGCACAACATAACTGCAGCCCCTGAGCCCCCGATAACGGTAGAGACTCAAGCTACCCTGTCCACGGCTCCAGGCACGACAAATGCTTCCAAGGCCCCCAAATTGAAGAAGGGCCCCAAGAAAGCGTCTAAAATAAATGCAAAAGGATCCTCATTGACTTGTATGTCACTGACTACTGACACAGAATCAGAAATATTGATGTCCTTTCTTATGCGTCAGCCGACACAGCGAGCTTGAACACCTCTGAGTTTGCAGCAATAGCCCCCAGGCCACAAAAAAATTATCCACCAGCCCCAGATGTCACTGCCACCATCAACCCATCCCACGGATTGGCACCTCCCACAGAACTGCCCCAGTCCCAACCGAACATTGACCCTACCTGAGCTGATATCTGCATCTCCAAACATGTACCTATTCAGTCCAAGTGAAACATCCTGGTGGATGCAATTGGAACAAACTGGTTAACATTTGTTGACAATGGGAAATGTGATGATGTGTTGGAATTTCTATTCCATATATGGTAACTGCTGATTATATAAGCAGTATTTACATCGCACCATTTACCTTTAGTTCTACTTAGTGACTACTGAGTATTCTACAGGTTATGAGCCCTGCTGCTCCTCAGTAACCCAAGAGCTCACTCATCCGACATGTTCCCACAGACGATCCAAGTTGGGAAGAGAGTTGTCGAAGTTCCCGCACTCGACAGAGACGGCGAGAATTGGACCACGTACCGCGAGACGCTCACTGAGGCAGCGCGGGTACTCAGAGTGGCCAATTACCTCAGCGACGTCAAGCCCGCACCATTCGACTTGATGCGAGATGTGAAAATCCGTCGCATCATCCTGTCGACAGTACCACCTTCCCTATTCCGAGTCTGCCAGCTGGCAGAGCAGGACTCGTCTTCAGCATGTTTCAAGACTCTCAAGAATTTATTCGAGAAGCCTACAGCTACGACAGCAGTACTACAGGACGTACGGAGCTACGACAGCGCGGCGCGGGTGGCTGCGCAGACCGCCAGTACACCCGACGACCGCATGCGCACGCAGCGCGCAGCCAATGACAAGGCGCGCACGAGCGGCGGAGTCAGTCACGAGGCACGACAACATCGACAGAGGAACTCACCAACGCGTCATGAAGACGCATGTACGACGACGGACCGCGGGAAAGTCGGAACGGAGAGTAGAGCAGGCACGGACGCTAGCTTGAGCGCTGGAGGACAGGACGGTGCGGACGAAAAGTCAACGCACGCGACGAGCCTCGCAGCCACCACGAGCAGCGCAGAGGCCCAAACGACAGGTCAGACGGTCCACGACGAGACCGCTGACGCCACGAACCCGAACGCAACAAGCGCTGGGCCAGCAGTGCCAGCGGACGTGTTGCAGAGTCAGCAGGAGGAGCCGCTCGAGCCGCGAGCAGGCGACGAAGTCGGAATCGCCGACGAGACAGTCGAGACGGCAGGCAAGAAGGGTGAGGAGGAGGCTGAGGCGAGTGGGCAAACGACTGGAGCTGAGGGTCTGGGCAATGAAGCCGCAGACGAGACAGCTGCCAGCGAGGGTCCCGCCGCACGGAACAGCCGAAACGACAGTGGCGACGTCGATGTCGACCACGCGTACACCACACCCGAGGAGACCTGTGACGACCCAGTAGCGGTCGTAAGCATCGACAACGAGGCCAGTCGGGTGGAGACGTCCGAAGACGAGACCACCACGACAGCACCAGGTGCACCCCAGAGCACACCGCTCGAGGGGGAATGCACAGGACGGACGAGCGGCGGCAGCGCAGAGCTGACCGCACGCGAGACAGACCGACCAACGGAGGACAGCACGAGCGCACGAAGCGCATCGTGCGACCTTCCAGACAAAGCCAAGGTCACTCGGGACCAAGGCAAACCATCAGACGACAACGGCAGTACGACGGACCCAGTACGACCGTCGATAGACACTGCGGACACGACGGGTGACGACGATCGTCATCCAGACGGGCCCACAGAGCCGCCCGACCAGCCAGAAGGCACGAGAGGGCGAGGAGGCGACTTGAGGGTCGAGACGGACGAGTTGAGGGCGTCGAGAGGGCGTGCAGAGGGCATGGGCGAAGACGGCGACGAGGGACGTCGATCCAGGGAACCCGACGAGCCACGCGTCAGACCGCACGAACCAGTGCGCCAACCCGTACGCAGTCAGTTCGACCAAGGTGGTGAACTGACCGGGTGGCAATGGTACAACCGCGTTGCGCTCGAAAGCGCAGACGCAGGGGTTGACGGCAAGGTCGTAGGAGTGTGCCGACGTGCACAGGACGAGGTGGAGAGGTCGACGACGCGTCGAACCGTGCCGATCGCGGAGGACAGAGCAAGCGCATTGGCGCATAGATCGACAACGGCAGCTGACGGAAACGGTCAGCGCACGCAAACGGTCGACAGCAACATACCTGAGGACCCACCAGAGCCTCCACCACCACCTGACAGGCCCATGAATCGACAGAACGTACCCCCGAGCGTCGAGCTCGAGGGGGAGTGGAGTGTGCAGGCAAGCTGCAACGTCGAGGGTGCCGGTGATGAAACGATCTTGTCGGGAGCATCGGGATGCATTGAGGACAATGGGGAGTGGCCGAGGAACCTGCGGAACGCATTAGAACGTGACCGCGTACGGTCAGAGCGAAGAGATGAGGAAAACTCACCTAGGAGGGACCAGGACGACCCAGACGAGTCGGACAGCGAAACGGCCGTACGAGGCGGTGTCCACAGCGTCCAGGAACGCCCCACAGGCAATACGAACGGCCGCGTCGTCGAAACGAACGCGCCGTGTCGAGTTAGAGCGCCAGAAGGCCATGGAGGCGAGTTGGCCGAGTCCAGAGTCGTCGAGGGCGATCGGGACCGCCAAACCGTTGTCGAAGGCGCCGGATACGATGGTGAAGGTCCCATGAGTGTCGGGAACGAGCGCGAGGTCGAACCGAACGCGCTATGTCGAGGTAGAGGGCCAGGAGGCCATTTGGGTGACCAGGGCGAGTTGGACGCGTCGAGAGGTGTCGGACGCGATTTGAGGCGCCGAACCGATGCGGATGGCGTCCATGGAGGTGGTAGACGAGGCGGTAAGGACGGCGCAACGAGCGGCACGCGTCACGACTCGAAACGAGTCAGGACAAGGCCGCTAGCTGAAGATAAAGAAGGTCAGCACGGAAAGTGCAGCCACGCGACGGCGGACGTACCTGAGGCGTCCACACCACCTACCAACCACCCTCGACGTCCCACAGGTCACCCGAACCCACCACGTCGCCGAGGACGACTCAAATCGAACCCTAGAGGAGTCAGTACCACCAGGTACGACTTACCAAGTCAAATGGCCGTATTGGGACCGTTTCGGGCACGTCGGATGCGCCGCATATCTTGTACATGGACCATAGAGGATGGGGGAGCGTTTCCAGGGCGCAATACGCGAGGACAAGGCCGCTGGAGTCGACCGAAGTCGAGGAGCGCACTTGGACGGTGCGACGCAACTAGCCGAGCCGCGACTTACCATATCGGGTAACCACTCGAGCGCAGCGTCACGCGACTACGACGCTACACCCACGGACACAATACAAGTTGTTTTAATTAATCTTTGGTATATTTCCATCTGATTTAACTTCTGCTCATTGGAGCAAACCTTTAGAGCTAACTACTTAGCCTCTCATGTTTGAGGGGGAGTGTTGGAATTCTTATTCCATATTTGGTATCTACTCATTACATAAGCAGTATTTACATTGCACCACACTACCTTTAGTTTTACTTAGTGACTACTGAGTATTCTACAGGTACCTACCTTTCCATCTAATATAGTGACTACTGAGTATTCTACACCTCCCTGGTGCGGAAATGCTTGTCTGAGTAATTCATTGGGGCAATTATCTTCTTGTGAAGCTTGTTAAGGAGCGAAACCAATGGCTGAAAGTATGGTGTGATTTGCATGAGTATATTTGCGGACCAGCCAAGATTGGACTGGATTGTGGTCATTTTTGCGGTGCTAGGATAAAACAAATTGAAGTATGTGTTGAAGCATGAGAGCTCTCCCTTGGTTTTGAGCTTGTGGGGTCGGTTCAGGAGCACACACATTCCAGTTAGTACATAAAACATGGACTCAAGGTCATGGGCTGGCTGGTGAACCACTGGCTTTCCAGGTCCCACAATTACCAACTCGGCAGCCATCCACGACCAAGTGCCCTAAAGGGGGGAGACACTTCAACCTATAAACAATATCGAATATACGTAGACTCACTGTGTGGTACAACGGATTGGCATCGATCGATACTCGAGCGGGGTCTAGTGGCTCTCCACCCGTGGGGAGCTTTATATCATGGATATGCCCCACTTTAGAGATCGGGACATAGTGTACATCGGTGCTCCGAGGAGTCGATTGATCTGAATCGTGATGAAACAACATGGGAATAGTGCCCTCGCTGCAGTCCTCAGGTTCAACCGAATCAGATCTGGAATTGGGGGTAGAGGGGTGAGTGACAGGCTGGGAAGAAACGGGGGAAGAAACGGGTTGGATGGGGACGGTGTAGCCCCAATCAACAAGCAGACCACAATGGGAGATGGATGTTTTGATCTTTTCATAGAGACGTCCCCGGATCTCGTCAGGGAGGGCGTCCAGGAACTGCAGGTGACCCTCCAATTTGGGTCCTTTATAGACGACGAGGAGATTGAATAAGCTGATGTCACGGTGAAGAATGTGTGCTTTTTCGACTGCATCCTTATGAGCTGGATTATACTGTTCAATGAGCGAACTGAGATAAATACCAACAAGCAGATTTCTATGTACTTTGAACGTAATCGATGAAGGCTACCACAAGTTCGGCCAAAGAGTTGAATTTCAAGATTTCAAATCCTATGGGAGTGGTTATAAGATGCGAGAGGACATGTAGCTGATATTGACATTGATCTGCATTGCGACTGGCTTCTGACAGGAGCGAATGTAGTAGATGCATTGAATTGTTGAAGAGGGTACCCGGACAGCTTGGATAAGGACCTGAGACTTGTTCTTCTTGTACGAGCGTTGGAACACCTGCCACTCCAGCAGCATTCAGGACCACTAAGATATATTCTTCTGTGTATTTTCGCAATGGATTGATCCAAGTGTCCTTAATGACAACCCCTCTACACGTGTGAGGCCACTGTTTCACCACTGGCAAGGAGTCACTGGAAGGGTGAGGATTGGTGTCCAAATCATCCAATGAATCAGAATCCATTGAGCCAGCCCAGACGGTTGTTCCACATCCATGCATAATGTCTGAGATGAAGAGTAAGCTGTTGATTGTAACCTCCTTCGTTTCCAAGTCCCCATTCCACACGACCAACACATGCTTGTCCCCGCTATCGTCGAGTAGCGAAACATCAAACCCAAGTTGAGTAAAACTGGCAGTAGACAGGCCGACCAAGATATGGATGAATATCTCTGGATTGGTGTGAATGTTGATACATTGCGTTTCGAGCGAGCCTCCCCAGTCAAAAAACGTCAAGCTGATATGAGATCCCAATATTCAAAGGGAGGGGGCGGAGTGTCTCCCATCCTGAGCATATAAGAGGACACTTGTCTTCCCAGCGATTTCTGTAAAAGAAGCTCTTAGAGTGTTGCTGGTATTCTTGCTCTTCATCTCTCCGAAGACAAGGACATCTCGCCAGTCTGAGTCTGTGCTGTCTGGACTGAGGACCAGGTCCGGTTTTCGTTGAAGGAAGGACCCCATGAAGCATTTTTTGGCCCCTTGAGCATGCCATCTCCTGGGTGGCATATACAGTGACTCCAAAAACCCTTTCCATACTAACCCTGATTGTGGTGCGCGAAGCGCACCACCAAACACTGTGGGAATCTTGCTTAGCTTTGGTGGAGTCGTAAATAGTACCTACTCTTGGCTATAAAACACTCTCTAGGTCATGTGATTTGGATCACAGGTCATGGAGATATGGCCATTCTAAAACAGCAATACCATGGAAAGGGTTTTTTCACTTTTCACTTGAGAAGGGTATTTGGATATTTCTAGTACTTGGTATAGCCTCCCTTTGCTCTAAGCACTGCCTGAACCCTTCTAGGCATGCTCTCAATCAATTT
>JBBPMW010000082.1:0-32183 GCA_038090535.1 Tylopilus alboater | reverse complement strand
ATCCCCCAACAATGTCCTCTTTACCTCAGTGCATGCCCTCTTTGATGAAGTGCGCTTTCCTCACTGTGCGAAATCCGTCCGCACACAACCCACTGCACAATCTGTGCCTAAACCAGCTGATGAGCAACCCCTACAAGGTCTGCCCCCTGCTGATGATGACTTTCTACCCGGTCCACCTGGTCCTGCCATTTCTCCTCCTGTCCAACCTTCTCGCACGCCTTCTCCATGCCCTGCACCACCACCTCCTCGTGCTCCCTGCAAAGAACAAGTTGGTGCACCACCTGCTATCCCCCCTGCTCCCATTTGCCCACAATGCAAACACCGTGTGCCTAACAGGCCTGGCAACATGTACGGTGATGACCGACACCCAGTTGAGCAAATCAAGGATATTGAGCACAAATCGCGCTGGCATGACATTGTCTGTGAACCTCAGAGTTCAGGTGCCGGTCCATCTACCCAACCTGCACCAGTAATGCCCAGAAATCTTCCCAGCACAC
Source organism: Tylopilus alboater (assembly GCA_038090535.1). Classification (NCBI taxonomy): domain Eukaryota; kingdom Fungi; phylum Basidiomycota; class Agaricomycetes; order Boletales; family Boletaceae; genus Tylopilus; species Tylopilus alboater. Next base: position 31,686 of record JBBPMW010000082.1, on the reverse strand, counting down.
CAGAACAACCATCAGCTCCATCCCCATCTTCCGCAGTCTCTTCAGATAGTGAAGCAGATGTTGAATGGTTATGCTGTGAAGGGGAAGTAAGATTGGCTGCATTTCTGATGTCAAAGGCAATAAACCTTTCGGCTGATTCTGCAGAATCAAAGCTGGTATGCAAATGGACATATAAGGACATACAAAGACTGCCTGCAGCAGCACAAGAGGAATGGAAAGCCACATGTCAACGCAAGCTTGATATTCTCAAGGAGCGCCAAGTTTTTAAACTGGTAGACCTGCCCGACAGGCGCAAAGCAATTGATAATCGCTGGGTATTTGATGTAAAACCCGATGGTCATAAACATGCACGATTAGTTGCAAAAGGATTCTCTCAGGTTGAAGGGGTAGACTTCGACCGAATATTCTTCCCAGTGGTCCGTTTTGAGACAGTCCGACTTATGTTGGCTCTCGCCACACTGGAAAACTGGCACATCAAATCTCTCAATGTTTGAAGCACTTACCTTTATGGCAAGCTCACAGAAGAGATCTACATGAAACAATCCGAAGGTTTCAAAGTCCCTGGCCAAGAGCACAAAGTGCTCCGCTTATTGCATGCCCTTTATGGGCTTAAACAAGCAGGACTTGCCTGGTGGGAGACTCTCAATGAGTCCATAAAAGAACTTGGCTTCGAACGTCTGAAGTCAGATGCCGGTATCTTGCTTTACCAGAAGAAGGGTACGTCTATAGTAGTAGCTGTCATCTATGTAGATGATGCACTATTTTGCAGTCCCACCAAAGCCATTGTAGATGAGATCAAGGGTCTCTTTATGAGAAAGTGGGAATGCAGAGACCTTGGCCCTGTTTCCTCATTCCTGAACATGAGGATAAAACAAGATGGTTGCAAGATCCTTGTAAATCAATGCTCATACCTTGAAAAGGTACTTGAGTGGTTCGGAATGCAGAATGCCAGGTCTGCGCCCACACCCTTACCTCAGGGGTATTACCCCTCTCTACACACTGGTCCGGTTGATCCGGAATTGCATTCTCGCTTCCAACAGGTGATCAGATCCCTGTTATATATTACACTAGGCACTTGTCCAGATGTCGCCTATGCTGTTGCCGCTCTATCGCAGCATGCTGCAAGCCCTTTGCAGGAACACCTCAACTCTGCAGTTTATATATGCAGATACTTACTTGGGACTTGTCACTATTCCCTTGTATTTGACGGTGCAATGCAAGCTGGCCTTATTGCGTATGCTGATTCCGATTGGGCTTCCGATCCCAATACCCATTGCTCTCAAACAGGCTGGTTTTTTAAACTAGCAAACTGTGCTTTCAGCTAGTGCTCACGCAAACAAGAACGCGTAGCCCATTCCTTAACAGAAGCTGAGTACGTTTCCCTATCTGATTGTAGTCGGCAGGCAGTTTGGTTGTGCCAACTCCTGGGGGAGCTCAGCTATGAACTACACCCCATACCCCTATGTGGTGATAACCAAGGCGCTATCTTTATGACATCAAATCCAGTTACTGAAGGTCATAACAAACACATCGCCATCAAATGGCATGGTATCCATGATTTTGTTCAGGATAAATTGATTGAGCTTTTCTATTTAGAAGGCTCTCATAATCCTGCAGATATGCTCACTAAGAACCTTGGACATATTAAGTTCAACGAGTTCAGAACGCAATTAGGACTTGTATTCTATGATCGTCCCCAATGATTAGGTTGCTCTCACTAGTAGCACCATTCTCTTAGAGTGCTTACGTGCCTTCACTGGCTACTTAGCATGGGGGAGTGTTGAATGAGCGTATTTGTACAGCTCTCAACTACCCGTATTAGTGTACCATTAGTGTAGCTTACCATATTTGATATATAGCTGCATGTACATAAATACTTCAAACTCAGTCATCTGAGTTTTAATACTTCTTGTTCTCCTACCGCAACCATCCCTCTGAATATCCCAACCAACCAACCAGGTATGTGCTAAGGCTATACTCTACGTTAGATGGAACCTGCTTCAACAGTACATGAACCATAGAAGCTGGAGAAGCATTCCTAGGGCACGATACACAAGAACGAGGCCACTGAAGTCGACCAAAGTCGAGGAGCACACTTGGACAGTGCGACGCAACTAGCCGAGCCACGACTTACCATATCAGGTAACCACTTGAGCGCAGCATCACACAACTACTATGCTACATCCACAGATGAAATTCAAGTCGTTTAATCAAGCTTTTGGTATATTTCCATTAGATTTTATCTTCTGCTCATTGGAGCAAACATTTAGAGCTATTCTCTTAGGCTCTCATGTTTGAGGGGGAGTGTTGGAATTCTTATTCCATTTATGGTATTTACTGATTACATAATCAAGTACTTACATTGCACCACTTACCTTTAGTCTTACTTAGTGACTACTGAGTATTCTACAATGTACATCAAGGAGTGGCGCCACCTGGATCCAACAGTAGATGAAGGGTTTTCTGAGGATTATGGGGAGGATCACGAGCCTGACGCAGAAAGGTTCTCCATCTCCAAGTACATCACTGCAACATGCCCCATCATCAACTACTTCTCTGCCTCGCTTGCCCTTCTGGAAGGATCTGCTCCCACTGCTCCAAAACCTTTCTGCACGTTTGCCACCTCGACCACCGAGTTTCACATTGCAATCAAGCCCTCGTCACGGCTCACTGTTGCCGAGGCTGCCGTGAAATATAAGCTACCTGATCTCATTCCCACTGTTTCCACCTTCCTTGCACAACAGAACAGTGGCTTGGTGGCCTTGGATAACATCAAGCTTCAAATCTGGCATAGTGTACATGTGCAGCAGATGTCGTATCACAACAGGGATCTGGAACCACCCCAAACACTTTGTGCAACTCCTCCATCAGCCATGAATCCCTACAGTCAATATGATTCGGTGATTGTCAGCACCCAACCCGAGAGTGACTGGCCGAAGAACAGATTAGATGGCCATGATGTTGTTCAACTTCATCTTATATTCCAACCTCTACACTCTGACTTCTTCATAGTGTATGTTCAGCGCTTCAACATTGGAAGTGTGAGCAAGGTGACTGGGATGCACCTCCTTAAGCGAGTGGTAAGGACGAATGGGGATCACATCGGAGAGGTGATTCCCGTAACATATGTTCATTCTCCTGCTCATCTTATCCCTTATTTTGGCACCAAGGCACATCCATGGCTGAATAAGTTGAGCAGTTATAAACTAACCACTGAATTCTGGCTCAACAAGTACTGGTCGAAAGAATTCTATTATGCATTATCTCCAATCTGAATTTTTGCTACATGTAGCTCAACTTCGTATTACATGTAATAGCTCTTGTGTATTTTTGCCTGTAAACCATCAATCCCATCCAATTATCGATCTCACTAGCTTTTCTTCCATCTCGCTCATTGAACATAATGGATAGTCCTTTCGTGGCCCCATGCACACACAAGAGCAAGACTCGAGTGAGTAATCAGTATTACTAAACAAACCTAACTGTCAAACTGAGAATGGTATGTTCTTTCATAGCAAATCACCGTACAAGCCACTCCCTACAACTTGGTGACTGTGAGTACCTCGCTGCTAGAAAGACAATTTGAAGGAGAAAGCTCCCAAGAAGCACAGTTACCAACCATACCCCGACTGCTTAGGCGCAAAACAGACTGGCACCATCCAATGATGGACTGGTTGGTCGAGAACGACAGCTGGAAGACCACCATTTGGCTTAGTCGATAGGAAGATAGCATCGCATTTCTGAACCACATCTACTTGGAGCACTCTCTACTTCCAAATAACAAGACACTGGCCAATTTATTGGATATTTTGACAACCCAGGATTATTACAGCGGTGCGACGAAGCGGAAACATATGAAAAAGTGGACCCATTATCCTGCAGCCAACCAAAACAAAGATTTGAATTGTGAAGTGCAGCTCACGAAGTTCTTAAACAAAGTATGTGCTGCTGTACACGGAGTGTATGGTACATCATGTTTGTGAGTTCAAACTTTTGTTTATCCAGTATAAGTGCCTAACGAGTCATTTTCTGATTTGCCAACCATAGCGAATGGGATGCCAAATCTGCAACCAAACCATTGGATGGCACATATGCAGCAAGAAAACCTGACATCACCTGCTATTTTCCAGCCCCCAACAGCGTCAGTAGTTGGTCCTGGGAACAGGTTGTGACGTTTTGTGAGGTCAAGAATCGTGCCAACTCCAAGAGAGAAAAAGAGTCATTTATAGAAATTGCTGGGAAAGCATCGTGTCTGCTGGGCATGCAGGATGGCTGTCATTCTGTCTTGTGTATTTGGATTCTCAAATCACACATTTATCTAATGACTTTCCATCGTGGCAGTTCCGTCTCAACCTGTCCCTTTGACATCAATGCTTCTCCACTTTGGTTCCTTCATATTCTCCTCAGCGTATCCTTCGCAGACTATACAACCATCAGGTTGGATACATCCATCAAGTGGGATAGGACAAATCAGACCTCACACCCAGATACTGATGAATCGGAGGACGACGACTCAGAGGAGCCATAGTTGGGTTCCGAGGAGTCTCAGTTGGAGTCTAGATCAACGGATGACCAGGCCTCCAATACAGATGTGACAGACTGCCGGTCAGAGTGTCCTAGTACCAAGGAGTCCTCAGTGTAGAATACTCAGTAGTCACTAAGTAAGACTAAAGGTAGTGTGGTGCGATGTAGCTAATGCTTATGTAATCAAGATACCAAATATGGAATAAGAAATTCCAACACTCCCCCTCAAACATGAGAGGCTAAGAAGTTAGCTCTAAAGGTTTGCTCCAATGAGCAGAAGATAAAATCTAATGGAAATATACCAAAAGCTTGATTAAATGACTTGTATCGTGTCTGTGGATGTAGCGTCGTAGTCGCATGACGCTGCGCTCAAGCGGTTACCCAAGATGGTAAGTTGCAGCTTGGCTAATTGCATTGCACTGTCCAAGTGCGCATGCATCGTCCTCAATCGACTCCAGTAGGTCCGTCTTTGCGTATTATGGCTCAGGAATGCTCCCCAATCCTCTATGGTCCATGTACAATGTATGCGGCACATCCAACACACCCAAAACGGTCCCGATACGGCCGTTTGACTTGGTAAGTCACCTTGGTGTGACTGACACTCTAGGTCTCGTTTTCAGTCGTCCTTGGCGACATGGTGGGTTCGGGAGACCAGTGGGACATCGTGGATGATGGATACTAGTAGGTGGTGTAGACGCCTCAGGTACGTCTGTTGTGGCGTGGCTGCACTTTCCGTGCTGACCTGACCTATTATCAGCTAGCAGCCTTGTACTGACTCGTTTCGAGTCGTGGCATGTGCCGCTTGTTGCGCTGCCCTTACCACCTCGTCTGCCACCTCCCTGGATGCCATCTCCATCGGTTCGGCGCGTCAAATCGTGTCCGACAGCTCTCGACGCGTCCCACTCAACCTGCTCGCCCATAGGCCCTCCTGGCCCTCTATCTCGACATAACACGCTCGTTTTGATGAAGTGTGCACTCCCGATGGTCCTGGGACCTATCCCATTGTGTCCGATGCCTTCGACAACTGGTTCGTGGTCCTCAACGCCCTCAACGACTTCCAATTCAGCTAACTCGCCCATGTGCCCTCCTGGGGCTCTACCTCGACACGGCGCGTTCGTTCTGTCGACGCGGCCATTCATATCACCTCTAGGGCACTCCTGGGTACTGTGGATGTTGCCTGGTATGGCCGTTTCGCCGCCCGGCTTGTCTGGCTTGTCTGTAGCCGCCCTAGGTGAGTTCTGTTGATCTACCTGCTCCAAGCATACGCTGACGTGTTCTGACACTTCCTGTAGGTTCCTCGACATGTCTCAACCATCGTCAAGGCTCTCCGATGCTGCTGATGCGTCCGTTTCACCATTTGGGTCGACTAGCTTGACTTGAGCTGTCTCTGGTGAGTACTGATCACCTATCTGTTCTGAGCGTATGCGCTTGAGTTCTGACGTGTTTTGTAGCTCTGTTGACACGTCCCTGGTGTCCTCAACGTGTCCCGATGGTCCTGACACATCCGCATCGCCACTGGTGAGCTCGACATCGCGGCTTGCACGGCATCTCCACTCCCCCTTGAGCTTGACGCTCAGGGGTACATTCTCTCATTTAACGGGTCCATTAGGTAGTGGTGGGGGCTCTGGGGGTATCCATGGTATGTTGTCATTGACTGTCAAGTTGCGCTGATTGTTTTCGTCAGCTCCTGACGCTGGTTGTGCGTGCGCATCCATGCTGGCTCTCTTGCCTGCGACCGACTTGTTTCGGCGGGTCTTGGCACTCTCCCCCTCGTTCTGTGCGACTCGGCACACCCCTGCAACCTCGCCATCAACTCCTGCGTCTGTGCTTTCGAGCACAACACTCCTGGTTCGGTCAGTCACCATGGTCTTGCCACCTGGCTCGACCTGGACGTCTGCAGGGTCAGTCAGCTCATCAGGTGGCTCGTTGGGCCTCTGCAGTCGACGTCTCTCATCGCCATCTTCGCCCTCACCCTCTGTGCACTCTCTTGACACTCTTGACACCTCCATCTCGACCCTCACCTCGCCATCTCGCCCCCTCCTGCCTTCTGGCTGGTCAGGCAGCTCTGTAGGCCCGTCTGGATGACGATCGTCATCACCCGTCATGTCTGCAGGGTCCTTTGACGGTCTGGCTGGGTCCGTCAACTCACCATCTCCATCTGGGTGGTCACACAATGCGTTCCATACACTCGTGCTGGTCACTGGTGGCTGGTCTGTCTCGCGTGCAGTCAGCTCTGCGCTGCCACCACTCATCCATCCTGTGCACTCCCCCACGAGCGGTGTGCTCTGGGGTGCACCTGGTGCTGTCGTGGTGGTCTCGTCTTCGGATGTCTCCACCCGACTGGCCTTGTCGATTCTTACGACCGCTACCAGGTCATCACAGGTCTCCTTGGGTGTAGTGTACACATGATTGACGTTGACGTCACCACTGTCGTCTTGGCTGTTCTGTGCAGCGGGTCCATCGCTGGCAGCTGCCTCATCTGTGGCCTCAGTGCCCAGACTGTTTGCTCCAGTCGCTTGCCCACTCGCCTCAGCCTCCTCCTCACCCTTCTTGCCTGCCGTCTCAATTGTTCCGTCAGCGATTCCGACCTCATTGCCTGCTTGTGGCTTGAGCGGCTCATCCTGCTGGTTCTACAACACATCCGCTGGCACTGCTGGCCCAGTGCTCATTGTGTTCGGGTTCATGGCATCAGTGGTCTTGTCGTGGACCGTCTGACCTGTCATCTGGGCTTCTGGGCTGCTCGTGGTGGCTGCGAGGCTTGTTGCATGCATTGACTTTTTGTCCACACCGTCCTGTCCTCCAGCTCCCGTGCTAGCCATCCTGCCCGCTCTACTCTCCGTTCCGATTCTCCCGCAGTCTGTCTGTGCATCTTCGTGACACATTCCACTGCTGGGTAAGTTCCTCTGTTGTTGTCGTCCCAACTCGTGACTGACTGTGCCGCTGGTGCATGCCATGTCGTTGGCTATGCGTTGCGTGTGCATGTGGTCGTTGGGTGTTCTGGCAGTCTGCACAGCCACCCACGCCACACTGTCATGGCACCGTACGTCCTGTAGTACTGTCGTCATAGCTGTAGACACTTGCTCAAATAAATTCCTGAGTGCCTTGAAGCATGCTGATGACGAGTCCAGTTCTGCCAGTTGGCAAACTCGGTGTAAGGAAGGTGGTACTGTCGAAAGGATGATGCGACAAATCTTGACGTCTCACATCAAGTCGAATGGTACAGGTTTGATGTCGCTGAGGTAATTGGCAACTCTAAGTACCCGCGCTGCCTCAGTGAGTGTCTCGCGGTACGTGGTCCAATTCTCGCCGTCTCTGTTGAGTGCGGGAACTTCGACAACTCTCTTCCCAACTTGGACTGTCTGTGGGAACATGTCAGATGAGTGAGCCTTTGGTTACTGAGGAGCAGCAGGGCTCATAACCTGTAGAATACTCAGTAGTCACTAAGTAAGACTAAAGGTAGTGTGGTGCGATGTAGCTAATGCTTATGTAATCAAGATACCAAATATGGAATAAGAAATTCCAACACTCGGACAATCAAGATATCGAGAATGAGGATCAATATTCTCAGGACCAAGATGGGAGGAGCACAAAGTGGGTGGAGATTGTCAATAAGCATGGTAATCTCCTCAAGATCTGGCTGAGGAGTGTCCTCAATATATCTGACCGCCTGTGTAGTTGAGGGATGACAGTCTGGGAGGATCAGGTGGACTCCAAGTCAAGTGATGCAAACGAGCCACGTGTTGTAGTCAAGGATTCATGGAGAGACCCCCTTAGGAAATATACTGAGGGTATGATTTTACATATCTTAGAACAGCACCAAATTGAAGGTATCCCTATGCTAGTCAGCGAGCAACAAGTCAAGACCAGCCTCCGCGATCCTGAATGCTTGCACACAGTGGTCAATCATTCTATACACTTCCTTTGTTCTGCTCTTTCTTGTGGTTCCTCTTTCGACCTCCGAATCTTGTCTTGACTTGTCTCTTGTCCTGTTGGCAAGCTAATCCTTGAATTCTCATCCCTCGGAGAGCTCCTCATCACATACTTGGATCAAGTTGTCAGTAAGTAGACTTCAATTCATGATATTCAACACAAAGTTCTGATCAAATTCTAGCACACAAGAATGCATTAGAAGTCACTGGTATCCTACACTGGCGGGATGTCAGCCCCACAAACCTCTTCCTCGCCTTGGCAAAGGACCAAACCGATCACAGCAAGTTCATGGACCATCTTTCTGACGAAGCTCGATAGTACTTATGCCAAAGAATACAAAATCTTCAGTGGCAAGGAATTCTCGGCAACTGGGGCTATGCAGTCCCCATAGCACTTTCTTTGGCTGCCACAGCCTCTGAGATGTCAAATGATGATGATCTCCATTCCAATGGCCCTCCAACATCGCTGATTGAAGCCAAGTCAGTCATCAAATACAACAATCTCATCCCTGCTTGAAAGATCAGCAGCCAAGATGCACCATCGCTGGTGTCCATTTCAGATCTCATGGCTAACAATGACATCACACTACTGATGGGTGCTGATGATCCAAATGATGACTCCCACCAAACAATTGATTTATGCCTGCTCTATCGGACGGTAAGTGCGATTGTTTCTGACCAAGCTGACCAAGCTGATGTGCAATTCAGGGAACATGGTCATGGATGTCCACACAGCTTGTGATGGCTGGTCCAGGACAGCCAGTGGTGCACAATGCCCTTCACAACCTTGAGTTATTCTTTTACATCCTTGTCAGAATCTGTGTTCTTTATGATGGACCCTTGGCACAAAAATCTGAAGCTGACCTTGCAGAATGCTTTAACAAATTCTTCAACACTTTTGAACCGAGCGTACTCAAAACAATCACCATTCAATCAGACTTGATGTGGACACCATTTGTTGTAAATTATATCCATCCATATTTCAAACCATTCGTCCCACTCCTGTCATGCCTCCATGCAGAAATTATCCTGCCACTGGCTATGAATGAGCACAGGGACTTCTATCGCAAGACTCCATGCAACCACAACACCTTTATTAGGTACATCATTACGGCTCTTTCTGAACTTCAGCCTGAACATTGGGACGATGTGTCACCCAAGCAGAAGAGTAGCGACTCATCTCACCCGGCATCATCAGGGATCACTACTATGTGGTCATCCGGAACAACTCAGGTCTGCACCAACCCACAGAATGGTGTGTGAGGCGGGTTCAGGAGAGCGACTCAGATGACTTCATCCCTTCTAGTCCTTTGAAGCATGCCCAATTGGATCCTTTCCAGTCCCCTTCTGGTTCTTGTCTCCACCCCAACCAAATGACCTGCAGCACTGGCACATTACCCATGCAGTGTTCAACAAGACAAAGCAGGCTTGTCTTAGGAAAGCCCTTCAGGCAATGAGGGGCTTCACTCAACCATCAGGCTTATTGTTTAGAGTGCAGGATATGTATGTCATGTTTCACCGATCCCTTTCATGTTGTATGGTTGCAAGATTGGGTTCATATTGTGCATTTTGTCTTATGTAGATGTACTTGATGCTACATAACATGTTGTAGACACTGCTTTGCCTCATTGTAAGCACAAGTTATCCTGTATAAAATTTCTGGCACGTCGAGGCTAACAGTTGGCGATTGTCCCACATCCTTCATTCTGATGCCTCCCAAAAGGAAATTTTCCAAGGATACTGGCAACTCCAAGGCCGCCGTTGGGGAAGTCCTTCCTAAGGCAAAACGACTCATCAAACAACCTAGACCAGAGGGACTTTTCGATGATGATGACCATCCAGGTGAGTTCGAGTGCCCGTACATATATTTTTTGACACTTATTGTCCATCGAACTCTGCGGTGCAGAAACTGGACCCGAGACCCAACCCATTCAGAGGCGCTCGTCACGGGCTGGCAGAGGCTGTGGGAGATTGGTTCAGTAGCTGGAACACATTGAGCGTATCCAGTCTGCAAGGGCCTCACAACAGTCTACCCGTGACCTCGATATAGCGACCGAAGGACAGGAAATCAATACAATGGCCCCCTCCTATCACTCTGGCATGGTATACAACGACGAGGAGAGTCAGATTCCTCCATGGGCAGAATCTTCTTCTCCATTGATGCGGGTTCAACCAACCTTTACGCTCTCACAATCTGGTTGGTTCAGCTTCAAGCTACCCTCCCAGCCAACAACATCATTTGGCGATACTGCGAGCGAGCCTAGCATGAGGTCCAACACCAAGGAGTGTACCGTTCCTCTTAGACATCAGTGAGTGTGTTATCTACCATGCTCTCAGTTACCAGCAAGTCACAGTGTAACTGCATGATAGGTCCTCGGTCACATCATCCCACTTGTCTTGTCCCCCTTCTTTCATGTTTTCTGCAGATGCATCACATGCTGGTTCCCAGTTTACTGCAGCAAGCTTGCGCGCTCCATCTGAATGCGGATCAAATGATGACTATGGAATGGCATGCAATAATATCGATACCTCTCAGCCCCAACTAAGATCGTCACAACTTTGTCTCCTCGCTGCGGTTGCAACTTGACCCTTGGACGTGTCAGCGCCTTGCAAATGTTCATCTTCGGGACTGCTCCAAGACCAAGAATCAAATGATGCAACCCCTGGTTCACCTCCCCCAAGACCGGCTGGGTTGCATTGAGTTCAATCGTTTTGTCAACTCCCTTTGTCCCTGCCTCCTGCTCATATGTACCATTACAATGTGTGACATAGATGTTAAAGGCAGGGGAAACCTTGAGAGAGATGCTGACTATAGATTTGTGATTGATGAGCTGTCCCCAGACAAGGACAAACGCTTCACAGAGTCTGTCATTTGCAACACCTTGGAAGGTAAGTGATATTCCATTCTGCGAGCACTCACTCATTGTTGTATTCAATTAAGGCCCTCCCAAGCACTCCAGGCAGTATAGTGAAAACCCAGCTGCAAGTACGTGTGGGACAAAGGTCAGATTTCATTACTGACTACTATTTGGCCCAGACACCGATTCAGCGAAGCACAGAGACAGGGAGAGACCTAGGATTAATGATGCTGCACCAAACTTGAAAGCTGGTCTTGTGGCACCTCGAGGTAAGCAAGGAACTACTTGATACATCTGACTAACAAGTTGATTAGGCAATGTGGAAGACATCGTCGCTCAACACCATCAGCGCAACTGCCCAGCGCATCTCCCTGATAATGTGCATCTTTTGGCCATTCGAAATCAACAGATGTCATGTTCACCCAGCGTTAGCTGGACCCACATCGTAGCAGATGATATGAACGAAATAGAGGCTCCCATCTCATCGTGCCCTTGAGCAGCTGCAAATCCCCCCTTGCCACTTACTGATACCAATTATCTTCCCAGATCTCTTCCTCAACCAGCAGTTAGGCCCACTATATCCAGTGTTCATCCAGAAAATGCAGATCCATCACAGCTAAGTTTCTATGTCCCTGCCATCTGCAATATCATCAAGCACACCAAACAAATATCCCACTATGACCTGGCCTCCCTCAACTCATTCCCACTGTGCCTGCAGTTTAATACTAAGGCTAGTGAATATATGAGCAAGGCCATAGTTGAGTGCTGAAGCCAAGGCTTAACCATACCTGATGGTAAGTACGTTTATCATTGTCTGATCCGAAACTAACTGTTACCAAGGTAGTGGCCTCAATATACAAACAATATCACCAAGCTTGTTCGTGTTTTAATTTGGTTGTTTTTTTCTGTACTAACTTCGCATCAGTTGTGGGAAGATATAGGAAACTGGTGGTCCTCTCTCTCAAAAAAAGCACGCAACTTTGCTCTGAGCGCTATCAATGGGATCCCCAAAACCACCGTTCCATTAACGCTAACATTGCCAAAACACTTCTGGAGCATGGAGTATTCTTGAAACACGGCCAAGACAAAGAGGTAAGTGGAATATAATTAGAGACTACGAGCTAACACTCTTGCCCAGGGTCATACGAACAACCTTGCACACCCTGCGCTCACTGGTCTTGTTGTCAACTTTTTCTACACCAGTCCCAACTCTGTCAGCAGTCTCTTTCCCAAAGTCTTTGAAAATGAAGTTCCCCACTCTGCCATCGCGCTTGGTGCCACCGTGGTATTAAATCAATTCTTCCGACTATTCACACTGATAACCAACACCAACAGTTCAAGCTCACACTTGATGAGGTTGCTGCAGAGGTGAAGGAAGTCGCATTCAAGCGCGATGTTTACACTGATGTCTATGTAGATGTCCTCAGCCTTATGGCGAAGTGCAACACAAACCCCATCCACCGTGCTAAGACAAAGGCACTCCATGTTCAATGGGCCAAGATCAAAAGGTTAGTACCAGTTGACATGTGGACAATCAGCTGACGGGTTGTTTTTTTTTACAGGAATGGCAGTGTGGCAACTATAAATACTGGTTTTGATGTTGATCTGGATTAGATCTGTTGGGTACATCATTTGTAAAGGTTCCTTATCTTGCTGTGTATTTCCAAATTCAGAATGTCATTCCCTCTGTTCTCCACACTGTAACAAACTGTGCCATTCTGTCCAAGTCTAGTGTCAGCTACATAAATGTACTTTTGATCTAGTGTGACTAGTCTTTCCCAAACTGTAAATACTGGGACATCCTGGGTCACCCCTGGGACATTCCATACAAGGCTAGCCAGATGGGTACCTTGTTGGAGGAGGCTGGACAGGCAAGACAGCTGGCCAGAGGAGGGTTGGTTTGCTGATGCTCAGCTTACCACCTCGCCCCTTCATGTCCTCAGGCATGTCAGGCAGCTCTGTGGGCTCATCTGAATGATGCTCGCCATTGCCCATTGTGTCTGCAGGGTCCTCTGACGGTTGTGCTGGGTCTGTCATACTGCCGTCTTCATCTGGTTGGTCATGCGACACACTCCATGCGCTCACACTGGTTCTTGTTGGTTTGCCTTGGTCCTGAGTGGCCTTGGCTTTGTCTGTGTGGTCGCATGATGCACTCTGTGCAGTCGTGCAGTCTGTCATGGTGTCTGTGTGGTTGTGCAATGCACTTTGTGCACTCACATCGTCCATCATGGTGCCTGGCTGGTCGTCATGCGATGCGCTTTGTGTGCTCCCATCAGTCATCAGCTGGTCCATGTCGTGTGTGGTCAGCTCTGCACTGCCGCTGCTTGTCTGTGGTGTCATGGTGGTGTCCACCTGACTGGTTTCGTTGTCGACGTGCTCATGCGCTCGACTATCTCCATCGTCTGCCCCACCCCCTCACTCAATGTCTGCTGCTCTCTGGTCCTCTCCGTGCGATCTCTTGTTGCATGGCGTCCTCTGCGGCATGACTGTTGATGCATTTTTATGGGGTTTTGTGGGTTTAACAAATGTATGATGGTCTTGTGGGCCGCTTGCCAGGGTCATCAGGCTTACATTGTCAGTCGTTTTGGCTGTGGTTGCTGTGCCCGGTCCTACCACTGTGGCTGTGCCTTCTTCGACTCTTCCACGTGGTGTTTCACCCACTGTGTGCCTGCTCTACTCTCCATTCCAACTCTCCTGCAGTCTGTCTGTGCGTCCTTGTGACATGTTCCACTACTGGGTGAGTTCCTTGGTCATTGCTGTCATTCCGACTTGTGACTGACTCTGCCACTCATGTGTGCCTTGTCATTGGCTATGCACTGCATGCGCGTGCGGTTGTCAGGTGTCCTGGCAGTCTGCACAGCCACCTGTGCTGCGCTGTCATGGCACCGTACGTCCTGTAGTACTGTCATCATAGCTGTAGTAGACACTTCAAATAAACTCTTGAGTGCCTTGAAGCATGCTGATGACAAGTCCAGTTCTGCCAGTTGGCAGACTCAGAATAATGATGGTGGTACTGTCGACAGGATGATGCAACGGATCTTCACGTCTTACATCAAGTCGAATGGTACGGGCTTGACATCGCTGAGGTAATTGGCCACTCTGAGTACCCACGCTGCCTCAGTGAGCATCTTGTGGTACATGGTCCAATTCTCACCATCTCTGTCGAGTGTGGGAACTTCGACAACTCTCTTCCCAACCTGGATCATCTGTAAGAACATGTTGGAGGAGTGAGCTGGGTTACTGAGGAGCAGCAGGGCTCATAACCTGTAGAATACTCAGTAGTCACTAAGTAAAACTAAAGGTAGAGTGGTGCAATGTAAGTACTTGATTATGTAATCAGTAATTACCATATGTGGAATAAATTCCAACACTATTTTGCAGTGAGGGGTTCATACACTTTATGATACTACATGCTGTTTGACTCACCTCCAAATGATGAGATGGGAAAATCTGCAAGTCCCTGTTCTTACCTAATGTTTGCCACAACTTTGTGGATGAGAAAATCTAGTTGGCACTTGCCATTTCCCATCACTGAAAGTAAGTAGCGTCCGACGTTGGACCACCAAGTATCTGCCTGCAAGGCCAATGTCTAGCTCATCCTGCATTTCCCATCACTGACTTGTCGGCAATGTAGCTTGCTGCTGTCAAACATATATTCGTCTGCACGGTGACCTCAGCGTTTAGCTTATCCCCACATTCAAATCACTGACTCGTCCAAGTTGGTAACACAGCTCACCACTGTTGACATAGGACTGGATCAGTGATTGCCTCTGCATGGTCAGCATTTAGCTCATTTCCATGTTTCCCATCACTGATTCATTGACAATGCAGCCCACCACTTCCGACGTTGGACCACCAAGTACTTGCCTGCAAGGTCAGTATCTAGCTCACTCCTGCATTCCCCATCACTAACTTGTTGGCAATGTAGCCCACCACTGCCAAATGTTTTCCATGTATTTGTCTGCATGGTGACCTCAGCGTTTATCTCATCCCCATGTTCCCATCACTGATTCTTCAGCAATGCAGCTCACTGCTGCTGATGTTGGCCATGTATTCAATCTACAAGGTTTGACTCATCAATAATAGTTTACACTGACTCAGCACTCACAACCCCAAAGCAAGCACATGCACTTAAAAGGACAAATACCATGGAGCAGTGCTCACTGACTCCACCCTCAGTAGCGATGACCTCAAAAGTACACTCTCAATGGTAACATTGTGTTCACCAGATAGATATCAATCTAGAGGTATGTTTCTTTCATACCAATGTGATTACGCAGAGACATTGATGTGTTGACAGCCTCACCAAATCCTTCCTCGAGTAGGCTAGTTGTTGCTCAGGGCAACCATGACTCGGATGAAGCACAGCAGTGCCCGAACACTCTGAGTGACATTGCAAGTGAGTAACCACCACCCCTTTATGGAATCCATCTGATTAGTGCCAGTCTTAGATGCTGCTCAGCGACTTGCTCGAAAATGTTCTCACCTTGAATATGACCCAAATTCCAATGACTATTTGGAGAACTCGAAAGGATCAACAAATTTGCTCCAGAAATTGTTGTCCGATCTCATTCAAGAACTTCAAGCAATGAACTTCTCACTTGGATGGCTATTGGCTGATATGCTAGTAAATCATAGCTTGCTTGATGGACATAGGGATGCTACCCAGGGTGGCTGTGGAATATGTGTTACAATAGTCCACAGCAGGCGCAGTCTGAAGGCAACAATTTTGAGTGTCCAAGCTTTAACAATAGTGATCCCTTAGAGGGATCCCAACTTCCATGGTAGCATTACTATTCCCTCAAACTGGATCACTACCCTTAGAATAATTGCATACTTCTGAAGAGAAATTGGAATCTCACGAAATTTGGCATTTCAGGTTGGGAACAGTACATGATAATTATTTGCTGTCCATGGTACACGAATACACTACTGTCACATCCTGATGGTCAAGGCAACCTGGACAGGCAAGCACAGTATATATGCTAAAATGAAAGGCTACCCGCATTCATCCTCAGGTAGCCATAGTACGAGAAAGTCTAGCATGGGGGGAGCCCCCACAAGCAGACCTGGTATGAGAAGAATTACCACTTGCACTAACACGAAAGGTATTCATACAGGAAGTGAAGGGATGAACAACTGCACAGCTGATAGTCAAAAGATAAGAAGCTTCTGGATTAGAAGGATCTAGTGCAGACAAAAATTATGTGTGAGCACCCTCGATGGTTCCCAGGGAAAGGTGTTGTGTGATTGACACCTCAATCTTCTCAAGCAATTTCTGTGCCCTCAACATGTTCTCCATCGCAACTTTCTTGTTCTTCAGCACAGCACACCAGAAGTGAGCCTGCTCATCAGCATGTTCAAAACCAAGGGGCAACCACTTTTTTTCCTAGTTCAAGAACTTCAGACATGAATGAATAGTCATAAACAAGTTCTTAAGGATTACCGTGGCCATATTAATCCCCGCTATGGAGGTCATATTCGGGATGGTGGGCACCTGGCCTGACTTGGGCCCTTCAGCTGAAGAGTCAGGCGACGATGATGCTGAAGGTAAAGGGGATGGAGGATGAGACAAATGGCAGAGAGATTTGCCATCAGAAAGTGCCTCTACTTTGTGGGGCACATCTGGGGCCACAAAGGAAGGCCTAGTATCTTTGCTGGTCATTGGTGACCAGTGATACATATATCAGTTGACTGAGCTCAATACCTCGTAAGAGCACATATGGGCTCTTATTTGTACTTACTGACCTGTTTGAATCCAATTCAGAGTCCACGGGTGAAACAACCTTGCTCACTAATCAATAGTGAGACACATAAGGATTCTTGCTTGGTGACTAGGTTGCAAGCATGAGAGGTGAGAGTAGAGAGGAAGGAGGTCTTGGTGTTGTCAGGCTCCAATGAGAAGGGAAACTACAAGAGGACAAGACTGGGGAGTCTTGGCCATGCATTCATGGGTATATATACTACATGGATGTTTATGTATGTTTGTATCAGATTTAGCCAATACTACTAAATAAGGGTAACAATGCAGAGTACATGAGTATGAAGCATGGTGTGGCAGAACTGCCATGGAATGGAAGAGAAGTGGGCACAGCCCTACGAAGAGTGAATAAGTGAAATGGCCATGCACAGGGCAGAATGGAAGTGAACCCGTGTTTAGGCATATGGCGGATCATAGATCTGGTGCGAAGATAAGATAAGAGATAAGATCTGAGTAAAGAAAAATGATAAGTCCATAAAAAATAAGTCTGTTGTTACTCAACTGTAACACCAATCCCCTTTCCAAGTAGTCCAGCCATGACAATGGCTCACAAAACAACTTGACAGGTTTCACAGGTGTTCAACTCCCTCAAGTCAATGAAGGCTCCTGCCTCCAGTCAACATCTACATGCCCAGCAGAAATGCCTGGTCGACCGTTTATCCTGCCCCCAATCCTGAACATGGCTTCCCAGGATCCCAATCTGTACATGGTCTTGTTTCCATCACCACCAACACACATGAACATGAATGTGTTTGACCCTGGGACCATCCCATTGTACTGCTGTACCATGGCCCTCGGACATGCCAGTGCAGGTGTCTTTTAGGACAATGCATAGCTCCTCCTCACCACACCCCACCTTATTGACCCTACAATGGAAGAAACTCCATGTTGACAGTATGTAGTGCACTGCTGAATCAGGTATGGTGAATGCTGAACATCAAGTGCCAACACGTTCCGTGCTATAGGCACCCCAACACCTGAACCTCATGGCTGGTTCCCCCAGTAGCAGAACTCCATGAATTGGCAGCTAAGGGCCAGGCTGGCGATGCCTCAGTTACTGCAATGAAATGTGAGAGAGGATCAATGAAACACAACAAGCTTCACTTGGTCTCTTTCAAAAGGTTTACAAAAAGTGTAATGCCAAAAATGCCACCTCCGAGTCATCATCAAAAAACAAAGGAAGAAAAGAAGAATTAAATTGCTGGTGCTCTTGTTTTCAACTTTGCTGATCTCAATCTTGCTGTGGGTGCTTTGCTGTCCCTTCATTTGCATCACTCACATTCTATCTGCACATGATACCACATTGCATAGCTCATATTATGTCATGTGGTCTCATATGTTTAATATCAGAGAGACAGACTCAGAATTGGCTTGAAAGTGGGCAAGATGGTAGCCTATGTATTACTAGTAGTTATCTTTGGATCATGGAGGGCTGAAGAAACTGAGTTAGCTGCAGTTGCCATATTCATTGTTCAGCCATAGGAACATTGGGCAACCCAAACAGAACTTGAGAGAAGAAATGATAGATTTGCTTGATGGACTTCTCAACCTCCTGGCTTTTGGCAACAGAACACCATGTCAAAAGGTTGATGTTCTGGTGTTGGAACTCTCTAACAGCAGCAATAAGCTGGAACAAGACAGAAAATTAGTCTGAGACCAGAATTAGTGCTAGTAGCAGAAAGTTACTCACCCAGCCACATATAGTGGCTCCTGTATGAAAGGTAACTTCTGAGAGGGGAATACCTAGAGCATCCACAAAATTGAAACAGCCTGGTTGGCCTGTTTCATAAGCTGCTCTGTGAAAGATTTGCTGGAATAGCAAGTGTCCAAAAGGCATCTAGAAAATAAAAGCAGATTAATAATTAGTGAGATAAAAGGATACTAGTACTTACTATAATGTAGGATTGGATAGTAGGGTCCTAGTTCCTCTGATGGAAAATCCCATACCCATATTGATCAGAAAACCCCAACCACCACTCAAGCTCATTCACACTAATTGGTGAATGAAGGGGGAAAAGGGTGGGCAGATGATAGTCAGAAATTGACCTGAAATCCCTGACCAGATATAGAGCCTGGGACCAAAGATTTTCAGTAAAGTGGTGAGAAACCTCCTTTAGTTCCTTGATAATGTAAGCTCTGAAACTAGGGTTGGAAAGGTGGGTGGTCACTTCCTTTCCATTGGGAAGAACCATTTGTGCTGCAAGATAATGTTATCCAAGTCAATATCATGATCATGATATAGTATAAATTATCATAAACTTCAAGTTGGACTTACTGGTTTCTAATCCCCAATCAGTTTGGTCATTGCTATGAGTTGCTGTAAGCAATGTCTGATCAAAGACAACCTTTGCCAGAGTCTCCTCCACAACTTCCTGCCAATGAAAACTAATAACCCTAGTCTCACAAAGGGTGGTACATAAGAGCTCAGATGCTTTTTTGACTACATTCATTTATTGCCAGGCATGGGCATGGTGTAGAGCCAATATAAATAAAGCTATGAAAGAATAGAATTAGTCATGCTGGAAAAATTAAACACAAGGCTTAGAGATAGATACTAAACTTACGAGATACACAGAAATGATATTGCTCGGAGTCTGGCAGTGGCTGTGGACCTTGGCTTGCTGGCAGTAGGGTAGGCAATGCTGGCCTAGGCATGGCCACACCCAAGTCATGACCAGTGTGACCCTGATCAAGGGAGTCAGAGTCAACCATCCAGTTCCAGTCAAATGTGCCACTGGCAGGATCCTGAGGAACTTGAAAGGCTGTGGTAGGACCAGGAACGAAGTCGAGTTGGCCAAAGTTGCTATCAGCACCTGTGTCACACAAATAATCCCCAGTGCTTGAAGAAGTCACTGGCATCATTGTTGAATGTGTCAGCGAGGTGGTCAGAGTATGTGTACCCAGCTCCAAATCTGTTCCAAGCTTATCTGTGAGTAGACCAGGATCCGAAACATTAAGATTATTACCCATGCACTGGTGTCGTGATCACAACAGTGTTGCCATTGTAGCTTTGCTGAGTCTACTGTGGCAGTACCAGCCAGGACTCGACCAGGGCTGACTTGGACATGGGGGGCAGGGCAAGCATCTGTGAGTCTTGCAGTCTCCTTTGATCACGTACTATCTAAGGTATTCCAGACTAGAGATTAAAATAGATGTGGAACCCCATCAGCAAATTACTACAGACAAGACAAGAAAGTTGATGAGAAGTTAGTTCTTTTAGTAAAGCTGACACCATAGAGTTCACAACCAATTGACCACAAACTGCACAACCTTGTTCCTGTAAAAAATTAGATGCAGTATCAGTACAAAACCCCCTAATTATTTTATTCTGTAAATTTATTGATGGTGGTGATGGTGGAAAATGCTTGGGTTCATATACAGATAAATCACTACTTTCTGGACTGCATATTTTTCACTTCTTGTTTTCAATTATGACTCTTTTGAATACACTAACAGGAGAAGTAGGTGATATAGAAATAGTTGAAATTTCTTTGGCAAGTGCTACCAACTGATCTGAGGTTGTTCTTTGTGACACAAACATACCATAGCTAAATATAATTTCACAACCCATTATGTTGGGTAGTTTAGAGACCAATTCATTCAATGGAATCCTTGTAAGAAATTCATTATCAGGGTCCTTAATGTTTGCACGTGCTTCTTGTAATGGCCAATGACCCATAAACTCAAACATATCAGTTACAGGCAATTTCAAGGTAGTAGTTGATAGACAGCCAATATAAGGAGCAAGTAAGCTTTTTGCTTTCTACCACATCCCCCATCCTTGACATTTATGTTCAAGGTGTGGGAAGTAGAATCATTCCGTGTATTTGAGGGAAACAAGATTTTGTAGTGGAAAGGTACTAAAAGGTAGGGAAATAAATCAAGCCAACCCAACAGAGTTGATTGGTGTAACTTAGTATATGTATATGGAAACATAACTTTGCATTGAAGCCTGGCATACAAAGCTTCAAAGTCATGGCTAGACATGAAATTTCAGTAACATGTAAGTTCTAACACACATACTTGATAATATACATGCAAAGAAGTAGGAATCAAAATTAATAAGTTTCTCCTTAAGAACTTGTGATGATCAGGACAGAGAACCATGACGATGTCATCGACAAAGTGATCGTGAGTGAAATCCCGATTGGCCTGAAGCTTCCCACCATGCATTTTGATGGGTAAGATGAGCTCCTTCTGGATCTTCTTGAGAAGGAGAATCAGTGGTTGAAAATATGAGGAGACGTATGGGGAGCATATGCATTGTCCAACCAAAATCAGATTGGATAGTGATGACATTAAGAGTACTGGACTTTGTGATGGCAAAGAAGGGGTCGAAACATTGGCAAAGTACTTTTGCAGGTTTGAGTTTTGCAGGTTCGTCGTATAGGAGACAAATGGCGAGCAGAATATAGAAAAATGATTCCAAATTGTGGTGAGGTTGATGAACCACCAGCATGCCAGGTCCTGCATGGCTGAGCTCTGCAGCCATCCACACCCATGTGCCCTAGTGTATGTCAGAAATACTGTATAGATGTATAACTAAAAACCTACCATATGATGAAGTGGGCTTGTGTCGATTGAAGAACTGGTATCACTCAGGATGGGCTTGTTGGCCACAGGGATGAGGATATTGTGCATGTCTTTTGAGTTGGTCTGAGATAGTGGTTCCATTTTGCCACTGATGCGAATCCCAGTAGCACCACCCTGGGGGGGGTTCCCAGATCAAGAATCGTCTGTGGGGACAGCATAGCCACAATTGGCGAGGAGACTGCAACATGATAGTTTCTGGATTTTCACCTCAACCACATCTTTTTCAGGTCCTTTGAGCACTCAATCGAGAAAATCTTCTCCAACATCACTGTGCATCGCCAAAATGAGCAACAGGTTAAACAAACTAATATCATGGTGAAGTATGCATGCCTGCTTCAGGGTGTCACGATGAGCTGCAAGACGTAAGTTTGCAGTGGCAGGTGATAACAGCTTGGACGCACCACATAGACAATTGGTGAGTCTGACAAGCAACTCAGCAAGCAAGCTGAATTCGAAGATGGGATAACCTCTCAGTTTTGAAACCAGGCATGACAGGACATGCAAGTAGTATGAGGCTTGAGAAGACCCATGAAGAAGGGTACAAAGAATGTGTGTTGAATGGTTTACAAACTCTCGCATGATGGGATGTGGAGTTTGGACTTGCTGTTCATGTACCAATATCAGTACACCCTTCACTCTGGTGCTCTCTAACATCTTCAGAATCTGCCCTTCCATATAGCAATGTAACGGGTCTACCCACAAGTTTTTAATGACAACATCTTGCTCTTCTTGGTTGATGGTGAGTTTGCCAGTCCACACGGTTGTGCCCCAGCTATGAAGTGAGAAAGAAGAGAATAACAAAGTGTCGATGAGTATGTGATATTCCTTGCCCTGCTTGACTATTCAGATCGTTTTCTGACTGTTCTGGATTGGAGTGATGGTGGAATTGAAGCTGAGCATTGTCCTGTCTGCAAATGTGATGCCAAGAAGGATACAGAGAAATTTTTTGGGAAATAGATGGACATCGAGGGGGTATGTAGAGATGGAGCCACCTTGGTTGAAGAGTGTAAGAATGATGGACGAGCCTAGGAGTTGAATACTGGGTACTGTGCAGCGGCCATCCTGAGCTTTGAATAGGAATGCTACCTTCCTGGCAAGTTCAACATATGAATCCTTTTTATGGTCTTCACCATATTTCTGCTTCACTTCTCCTAGGGAATAAATGTCAGTTTTTGCATCGAATTTCTCTTTTTGAGTGACCTGTTTTGAGAATCGAGATAACGCCCTCCTCGCAAAGCAAGAGGTCAGGCTTTTGGATAGTGCCACTAAAACTCTTCACAGGGTTGTTTGCTGCCTTGCCAGTCCATCATCTAATGTGATGTCAGCCTTGAAACTGTGAAAACAAAGGGGCTACTCTAACTTACCTCGTACATGTATGCAAATTCAGTACGTGCTGAATGATGCCATTGAAGAATTCTGTGATCCTCTCTTCTAGTGGCTCTAAACTTGTGAGGTCCGGAAAGTATACCCAGCGGTCTTTTAACCAATGCTGTGTTGTTTGCATATTGCTTATAATGTACTCGATGGTTGGAGCAACATTGAAAGTAACATTTGACGGCAACAGTCTGCTGTCTGGGTAAAGTTTTGCTAGGAATTCCGTCGTCTGCTGCTGATCGAGCAACCAGTGGATGGGTGCTGTGTCTTCTATGATTCATGGGTCCATTGACTCATGATATACGTCCTCCTTGCAGCAGAATTGAGGTAGTGTAGCTAACTGTGACTTCCTGGTCAGGATTGATGATAGTGGTAGAAGTGAGGGTGATGTCATCGAGTTGTCGGGTAGATGGCTTATCAATCAATGATCAAGGCTAACTACTTCCAGATGCCATCAGTGACTACAAAGGACATAGCACGTAATAAAATTCCTTCAACCAGAACTTATTAAGCCAAAAATCAGTCGACAACTCATAAACATTTTGTCTAGATAAACAAGGATGGGCTTCTTTACCAAAGCTTGGGATCAAGTGAGCCACAGATTGAATGTGTGATACAGGAATGATATCCCCGATCCACATCCCATTTGATTTTGTCGCCTGCCTGAGTAGATGCATCCTGGTGCCTGAATGAAGGTCGCTCGTACTTTCCCTTTGAGACACAATGTTGAAGTGCTGAACGTAAGCGAGGAGATAATTGGCATTCATTGGGCAGAATACAAGTCTGAGCTGCATGACAAGGTGGCCTACCATCCATGTGTTAATAGTGTACTCCCAAGATACAAGCTTGAAACCCGTGCCTTCAATACCTTGGTGTGGCCAGTCACTATCAGATCCGGGACTGATGACAACAGTATCATAAAGTCCATGAGGCCAATCAGGAGAGGGAGGGGATGCTCTGAGAGTTTGTGGTGCATCTACTTGTGTGTCTTTGTGATAGAGGTGCTGTTGGACACACAACTTGTACCATACCTGGATATGGTCAAATGGGAGTTGGTAATGAATGTCCTGCATCCTGATGCCTGAGACATCATGAATATTTGTATGATCCTGAACACGCTGTAAAAACTCCAAGAGGGTGGGGCAGAGGTCTGTGATTCCAAAAAGCACAGCAGCTTCATCAACAGTTGTTCAAAGAGAGGGCTTATTTGCAATATGAAAAGCAGTGGTGGAGGTCGCGAAGGTGTGATGTGGTTTTGGAGTGTTGGGGATGCAACCACATGCAATGGCATTGGCGATGACAAAGTAGTTGATAGACGAACAGGATATCTTTATATGTTTGTGGAGGGAAGGGGCATCTGTGTTACGCGAGACGTACTTCTACGTCGAGTCACTAACTAGCTGTCTCAAGGGAGGTGCTCACGAAGAGACTCAAGGGAGGTGCTCACGAAGAGACTCAACGTCCTTGATAGGCTTCAAAGGTGACGAGAACTTAGACAAGTTCCGGAGAGATGATTCAAGACGTAGATAATACGCTGTAATTGCGTAGATCAAGAATAAAGACTACTATACATGCAGCCTGGTATATAAGGATTCCATAGTAGCTATTTAGGTAAGCAGGAATCGTATGGAACGTGAAAGAAGGGTGACGCAAGCCCATAACATGCGGTACTTGTAGGAGAGAGGCTGTCCATGGTTACGTATCAAGAAGTACAAAGAATAGATCAAGGAAACCGCATCCTACCGGTGGTAAAGGAAGGTCAGAAGAGAGAACGGTTAGGATGTAAGCGGTATAAGAGAAACAGGAAAAGAAAGAGTACACCTCGAGCATATGACTGTAACAATCTGACTTGTTGTGATCATCCTCTCGGTCAGAGTCAAGGTCATCTTCCTTGGAGAGGAAAGACTCTTCATGCTGGGCTGCAAAATATGTGGCAATGTCAAACCTAAAACATTTGTCAAAGCAATCCAGATGATGAGTGATCTGATCATAGTAGTTTTGGTTGTTGCCTGAATGAGTGGGAACCTTAATTTCCTGGATGTGCACATGCTTGGTTGCATCAGCAGACCATTACATAATGGGACCAGATGCTAGGTACCACACTTTGAAGTAATTCTAGCTTCAGTATCTTCCATGAGTCTTTGTGGCCTCCAGCCTGTGTGACAGCATCTTTGTGGTCGTGAAATAATTTGAGTGCATCTGTTAACTTGCTGAGCAACTGATTGGAGAACTTTGGTGCTTGCACCAGGTAGTGGAACTTGGCCAGCACACGGATTGCAATGAGGAATTGGCAGGGAACCACACCAGTGATAACCCCCACAATATACCACTGAATTGAATGGTGGTCATGCCCCATAACCTGCTTTAAATTAGATATGCCATCCTCAAATCCGCAGTACCCGACTGTAGGTTGCAAAAGGGAGAAACAAAAATCAATCTTGGGAGTGGTGACGACCTCGATGCACCATTTGACATTGTGGTCCCAGGCAAACCAGTGGAAGTGATGAAGCATTTCTGGATGAAGGAACTCAGACAGACAGGACAAGGGCCAGTCCACCCAAAACAGCTTGATGATGCCATTCAAGTAGAGGGTCCTGGCAAACTTCAAGAATGCTTTGTGTTACGGTTGAGTAACAATAGACTTACTTTTAACAGACTTATCATTTTTCTTTTGTTAGATCTTATCTTTCTTATCTTATCTTCACACCAGATCTATGATCCACCATATGCCTAAACACAGGTTCACTTCCATTCCGCCCCATGCATGGCCACTTCACTTATATTACACTTCCATTCTGCCACCACCTTATGGCTGCCTCATGCTTTTCATTAGCTGCCACATCCTCATGGTAGGCTGTGTCCACTTCTCTTCCATTTCATGGCTATGTTCCCACACCATGCTTTACACGTGCTTCCTACATTTGTAGTTCACATTGTTTTCCCTATTTAGTAGTTATTGGATAGATCCAGTACAAACATGCACATATACATGTATAGTATATAAGCCATGAATCCATGGCCAAGACTCCCCAGTCTTGTCCTCTTGTAGTCTTCCTTCTTACTGGAGCCTAGCTTATCTCAAGACCCTTTTCCTCCATCATCTACCTTTACGCTCATGACCTAGTCACTTCCCCAAGACATCCTAGGCAACTTGCTATTGACTAGTTGTTATGCAAGATGTACTTCTACGTCGAGTTGCTAACTTGCTGTCTCAAGGGAGGTACTCACGAGGAGACACAACGTCCTTGATAGGCACTAAGGTGATGAGAACTTAGAGGAAGTTCCAGGGAGGTGATTCAAGACGTAGGAATATGCTGTGATTGCATAGATCAAGAATGAAGACTACTATACATGCAGCACAGTATATAAGGGATTCTGAAGCTGTGGTTGACTAAGCGAGAATCCTATGGAAAGTGGTAGAATGGTGATGCAAGCCCATGGGAAGCGGAGCTTGTAGGAGAATGCTGTCCATAGATAAAAGAAGAAGATAACAGGAATAGATCACCTCCTACCGGTAGGACTAGAAGAGCAGAAAGGAAACGGCTAGGAGTTAAGCGGAAGAAAGAGGAAAGAGGTAGGTCCTAAAGCGAGTAAGTAGTGATTGTATTTGGTATGAAGGATACCAAAGAAGAGAAGATGAGTGATACAAATAGAAAGAAGGAAAAATGTACTGCCTAGGTAGATAATCGTAACATTACCCCCTTCATACACTTGAGCCCCAGGCTCAATTTCCTCAGATTGCAACCACAAAGCAGCCACGTATAGGGAGTTAGACTCTTCCTCTGGAGAATATGCTGGTGGCCTGGCTAGGGGTAAGGTGCTCAAATGGACAGTCATCGCAAATGTGTCCCTGGGCATTGCAGGCAGCACAAAGTTGTTCAGGACAGAATCGGTCGGAGTGCCCCCAACGATGGCAAAAGGAGCATTGAACGGTGAGGCAATGAGCCTGATTATGTCCAGGAGTGGTCTG
This sequence comes from Tylopilus alboater, assembly GCA_038090535.1. Lineage (NCBI taxonomy): Eukaryota > Fungi > Basidiomycota > Agaricomycetes > Boletales > Boletaceae > Tylopilus > Tylopilus alboater. Next base: position 4,677 of record JBBPMW010000082.1, on the reverse strand, counting down.
ATGACAGTTCGGGCAGGAGTAGAAGGAGCAGTCCTGTCGGTAATGACCATAACCATGGCACTGAAAGCACTCCACAGAGGGGCGAGCAGGAGGTCAGGAGATGACGTTGGGGATGACTCGGGTGGGAAAGGATATAACTTCCTTGTTTGGGTTGATTCAGATACAGCATGCACGATTGGCCTGCCTGATGTCCTTGTTGATAACTGGAAATGAAGGATCAACCATAGTGACTTCAGAGAAGGAGGAAGTAGGAGAAGGTTCCTGGACGTCCGAGAGATGAGCTGCGAGGGAGGGAGAACTGATAGTGACATTAGGAGGAGGAGGGATGAGACAAGGAGCAGGAGAGCGGAGAATGGGGTTGTCGATGGCAGAGGTGTAATGGTCACGTTCTACAAGGGACATGGAACGGAAAATCCAAGAGAAGGTGGGGTAAATTAGGTCAGCTTCAAGCTGTTTAACAAAGAGATGAAATCCATGAAGGTGAAGGGTGGTTAAGACATGTCAAGGAATGGCTGCAAGTTGGAGGCGAAGGGGAAGAGCAAATTCAGAAGGGACATCACGAGGGGCGGCCAGGTGGTGGTAACGTCCCGCTTTTGCCATATCATGAAAGGCAAGGATCAATTCTTGCATGACCAGATCCTCCTCATAGAGTGGGAGGTTTTCTAGGGTGAGGAGAAGGACGGGATCCGCAATGATGGCAGCGTAGAGTGTGAGCACGGAGACGATTGGTAAAAAGGTAGGATGTACTCATTGAAAACACAAGAAGGAGGTATGGGAGGAAGAGGAGGATACTGATGAGGTGGAGGAGTTGGAAGAAGGCATGGTGGTGAATTTCAAGAATGGTCGGGAGTAAGGGTGGGAGGTGGATGGTGAATAATTCCCTTACATGAGGCAATGATGGTGATAAAGATGGCAAAAATGAAGGCGGTGAGGGTGATGGCTAGTAAGGCTTGAAGAAAGACGGTCCTGGGATGGGTGAGATGGTTCATACACTAGGGGGTACTTCACATAGAGACGCCACGTCTAGTATGGGGTTCAAGGAGGGAATGGGCAAGCTTATAAGCTTGGAGGATTTCCAGGGCATGGCGGAGATTGGATTCGGGTTCCCAGGTGTTTTCCGAGGAGGGGTAACATTTCCATGCGGTTAGGTACTGGCGACGTCCGGCTGTACCTCGATGCGATACAATCCTGTCCACTTCATATTCTTCTTCAGCTTCTAGAAGATCAGGTGGGGGTCAAGAGAAGTTTGGACCATGCGTTGCATTCTCAATATAGGAGAAGAGGAGGGTGGTGTGGAAGACATCATGAATCTTCCAGGTGGGAGGGAGGCGGAGTCAGTAAGTAAGGGGAGATAGTACCTGGGAGATTTCGAAGGGTCCCAGTCATTTGGGGGCGAATTTCCGAGATGGGTAGTGAAGGTGGAGGTTAGTAGCTTCTAACCAGACCTTATCTCTGACTTTCCAGGGGTGGAATGGCCTTGTGATTCTTTCAATCATTAGTCGCCTTGCCGTTTTGTGCGCAGTGAGGGCTTCCTTTCAAGCTTCTTCAAGGGAGGTGAGGCGATTTTCTAGAGTGGGAAGGAATGTCTTTCCAAGCGGAGGGTAGGCTCTGGGTTCATAGCCAAGCAGTAAGGAGAAGGGAGATACTTTGGTGGAGGAGTGGGGGACGGAGTTGTGATGGAATTCGGCGGTAAGGAGGAACTCAGTCCATTTCCAAGGGTTGTTAGCGCAAAAGATGCGGAGATAGGTCTCTATTTCTTGATTGGTGCGTTTGGTTTGTCCGTCTGTTTGAGGATGATAAGCGGTGGAGAGACGGACATCATAGTGGAGGAGGTGAGCTAGTTCTCTGGCGAAGGCAGAAGCAAACTGAGGGCCTCTGTCTGAGATGATAGAGTTGTGAAGACTGAAGTGTCGAAAGACATTGGAGAAAAAGAGGGAGGCAACTCCAGCTGCATCGATAGTTTTGGAACAAGGGATGAGAATTACCCCCTTCGTGAGGCCATGGTCGACCATGACCATCAAGGAGTCATGTCCCGCGGAGGAGGGAAGGTCAGTGATGAGATCAACAGATAGTTGTTTGAATGGCAGCAATGAGGAGGAGGCGATGGGAGTAAGTGGGGGGCAGGTGGGGTGAGTGAGGACCTTGTTTTGCTGGCATGTTGTGCACCCAGCGATGAACTTGTTAACGAAAGTGGTGAGGCCAGGCCACCAGAAGTCGCGCTCCAGGATGGCCTTAGTGCAACAACGCCCAGCATGACCAGTGGTAGGAGATTCGTGGATGGAAGTGACCAGGGTTTGATGAGAGGTGGGCGGGACGTATAGGCAACTTTTGAAGTATAAATGACCATTGTCAAAGGTCCAGTCAAAGAGGAAGGAGTGAGGAAAGAGGGGAGAGCCGTCCTGTAGACCTTGGATGGCTTTGAGAACAAGGGGGTTGGAGGATGAGGAGGACCTGATGTGACGGGCAAGGTCTGCCAAGACTGAGGACCATGAGGTCAAGGGTTTCCGAGGAGTTGGAGAAGAGGACGTCGGTGTGTGCCTTCTACAGAATGGTTCCTTTGGTGTTGTGGGTTCCATCTACATTGTAAGCAGCTATAGGTTTGGGAAGACGAAGCAAGGGGAAGTTGGCAAGAGTTAGAAGACCAGTGTCTATGAAGTTGCCAGTGGCTCTGCAGTCAATGAGGGCGGTGGTTTTGATGATTTGATTGCCTGAGGATAGAGAGACAGGGATATGAAATGTTCTCTCATTTGGTAGTCCTACAAGTACATGGGCGATGTCTAGGGAAGAAGACGTCAAGGCAACTTCCCGGTTCAAAAATCTGAGTCAGAGGTGAGAGCGACCGAAACTTCTTCAACGGGGTCTTTGTAACAGAGCTTCAGGGTCTGGAGGAATTCCTCCTCGTTCTTGCCCTGGGTTTTCAGACTCTGGACGTAAGCTTCCAAAGCAGAGGGTGGCAGAGGCGTGGGGGTAGCAGTGGGGATGGCAGCAGGGGTAGTTTCGGTGGTATGGACCCTTTGGCTGGAAGGAGAGGGTCATTGGAGAGTGGCTCCCAATGAGCGGCATTGGGTGGCATTGTGACCTGATTTTCTGCATCGAAAGCATAAGCCTTCTCAGATGCATTTGGCATGTTCAGTGGGGGATAGCTTTCCAAGGCGAATGGTGTCAACGTCCATGGCATTAGGGTCTCGAGCAGGGCGATGATTGACAAATGAGGGCGCTGTCTGTCGTCCTTTCAGGGCATTGATACACATCTTCTGGGTATGGAAGATCTTTGCATGTTCGATCCACTTGTTGATGTCGGTGGGGAGGGTGGACATGGAGAGAATCATGGTAACTATCTGTTGGTCAAGGCCAAGGGAGAAGAAGTCAATGAGGGTGGTGGCATCGGTGATTCCTGCTTTGGCAGCGAGGTTTTGGAAGTCCGTGATGTACTTTTGGAAACCATCGTCAGTGGTTCCATTAGGGAGGTGGAAGCTTTTCTGAGTGAGCTTTTGGAGCTCGTTCCTAGCAGTGGACTTTACATTGTAGGGGTAGAATGTGGTCTCGAAGTTGGAGACCAGTTTGTTGAAGGTTTTGTCAGAGAAAGGGACGGCAGTGTCAGACATCTTGTTATACCAGGTTTCTGAAAAGGGTACAGCTCGTCCCTTGCTCATCTTATTGAGGGTGGTCATGACTTTGGTCTCTTCAGTGGTGTACAGGGTTTTGTTAATGGCGAAGTAGGCCTTCATGGCCTTGATCCATCGCAGGGCATCAGCAGATTCGTCAGAGAAGTCAGCGGGGAGGGCCACTTTTAACTCAGAGGTGGACATTGGTGGGGGGTTGGCTGGAGGTACTAGTGGGTTTACTGGGGGTGCTGGGGGCGCAGGACCTATGGCGAGGATCCTGGGTGGGGCTGGGAGTGCGAGTGGGGTAACAGGTGGTGCTAGTGGGGCGACTGGGGGTACTTGGAGCACAGGGCCAGCGATGCGTTGTCTGGGGTGAGTGGAGTTTCTAGGTGTAGAAGGAACAGCTAGGGTTCCTGCTGAGGATGATGGTGCTGGGGGGTTGTAGGCTGCGAGTCATTTCCTGAAGGCGACGAGGGAGGCTACTCCTGGGGGAAGGGCAGTGTCGTTGTCATTGTCAAGGGGATCAGTGGGTTCAGCAGGAGATTTGTCACTGCTGGAGTCGTTGGGAGTGCAATAGCTCCCTCCTGGGATCCTGTGGGATGAAATGTCAATAGGTGGCAGTCCTGCTCCTAGATAGGAGGGACAGAGGGAGATTCTTGATCTTTTGTTACGTGAGACGTACTTCTACATCGAGTCACTAACTTGCTGTCTCAAGGGAGGTACTCACGAGGAGACACAATGTCCTTGATAGGCACTAAGGTGATGAGAACGTAGAGGAAGTTCTGGGAAGGTGATTCAAGACGTAGGAATACGCTGTGATTGCGTAGATCAAGAATGAAGACTACTATACATGCAGCATGGTATATAAGGGATTCTGAAGCTGTGGTTGACTAAGCGAGAATCCTATGGAAAGTGGTAGAATGGTGACGCAAGTCCATGGGAAGTGGAGCTTGTAGGAGAATGCTGTCCATAGATAAAAGAAGAAGATAACAGGAATAGATCACCTCCTACCGGTAGGACTAGAAGAGCAGAAAGGAAATGGCTAGGAGTTAAGCGGAAGAAAGAGGAAAGA
>JBBPMW010000081.1:0-32190 GCA_038090535.1 Tylopilus alboater | reverse complement strand
CCCCAAAGGATGCTGAAGACAGATCCCTGGCTGTTGCGATCCATCAGTCGATCGCGTCATCCGTTTGCTTGGAACTATTTCCAAAGTCGACCATAGACGTCTTCATCACGATCATCGAAAACGATGGCATCGAAGGATGTGTAGCGTCTGGTTCGGTAGCAGCGAGCACTGCGCTCGCAGATGCAGGTATCGAAATGTTTGGGCTTGTCGCGTCGTGTTCTGCGGTAAGGAAACCTCCGAATGGTCGGTAGCTTGAATTTGAGCATCTCCAGGCGGTGTTGGGGGACGAAATCCGACTAGATCCCACCGAAGAAGAAACGAATATATCAGATGGGATTGTCGTGGTCGCGTGCATCCCTGCGCTCTCTTCCATCACGAATGTCTGGCAATCGGGTCGAATCACCGCTGATGTTACCCTCAGGGTGAGTCTTGCTCTATCGTCATGTATTTCGGCACCTTACCTCCCCTCTGCCAGTGTATGGAGATGTGCCAGGATCGATGCATAGATATCCACTCCGTAATTGCCCAATCGTTGTCAAGTATAAATAAGGCTCCTTAGTTTCATTCATACGCGTGGCTGCGCCGAGTTCAGCTCACGTTCGGTCTCCAATGATGATGCTACAGATGGTTTATGAAGTACTCAACACGTGAAGCAAATGTTTTTTCTTTTCCGATGCACATACATGACAGAATGTCGCACGTCATGGTACGAGGAGCGGTCCGACGCTGGTGAGTTTTCAGGTTGCGAGTTTCAGTTTTGAACAACTGACCTCATGGAGGTGTAAAAAACCACAATTTATTTGCGGTGATCGCTCGATAAGTTCTTGCTAATCCTCATAAGCTCACCATTCAAGTATTCCGAGGACCGACGGCATGTATTCGCATAGATCGTCCTGTACCTCTCTCATTTCTCATCAACGAATCACGACTGTGAGGTCCGCAAATCATCTGCATTAGTTGTATCGCTGCAAGCCAGCGGAGCGTATTGCGTGAAATGGGATAGACAGCAGGTCCAGGAAAGGCTGCACCAAATTGTCAAATATTATAAGTTACTGCTGAATTTGACGGAGATAACATTGATTGCAGTATGACAGGAATCTAAACATCAGGTGTCGCATCAAGTCGGAATATCAACACTACCCTGCACCGCTGGAGGGCTCCTCAAGCGATAGTACATGGTCAACTCAGAAGACTGTCTCCAGAAATATTGTCGCACTGCAGCGAGGGTCATGTCGAGCGAAAGTACCGTATCGTTGCAGAGGATTTCGTATGTTTCCTCCGCTCGCGTCCGGAAGGTCTTCGCGCTCGGAGAACCGGATCTGGGCGTGTCGACAGAAGTGGAAGGTGTGCAGTTGGCTACACTGGACAGCTTCTCTAATTTTTCTTGCACCTGGAATGAGATAAGCTCGAGTCAATTCTCGGAATATGGCTACATACATGTTGGGTCAGTTTCCGTACTCGGAGAAACTTGCTCGCGGTCAACTTTGATTGAGCACTAAGGTTAATGGATGATGAGCCACGAAGCATAGTCAGCGCGGGACATAACATACACGTTCAAGAGCTCGGGTAGTTGTTCGCCATCAGGATCCGGGTTCGGCCAAGGTAGTAGAACGAAGCTGATTTTACTCGCAGGTGGAACAACAGCCTTGTTAAAGAGGACATATTCAAGCAACCAAAGTGGCATGTTTTCTTCGAGGACATGCATGTCAGCCCAGGTAGTCGAGATGCTGCCTCGATACACAGTTTTCCAGCCAGGATATGATTCATCTGACATCATCACCATCATGTTGAGTGGAAGTGAGAGAGTTGGAACTTCACTCGACGAGGGTGGAGAAAGGGGAGTCGACAGTAGGACCTGAGTGGGTGTCATTGCACTAGACTCGTTATTCTAGAGGTTGTGAGGCAAACAATTAAAGCAATAATCCGAATGAGTCGCACCTCTGGAACGGTCGGATCATCCACAGCACTTGTAACTGGGGAAGTTGGGACAGTGTCATTCACTGTTCTTCGACCTGATCCCTTTCCGAGGCTTTTGAGACGACCCATGAAGCCACCACCTGGCGTAATTGGGGTAATCGGTCCAAAGGAATCACCAGCATGACGCGGAGGGCTTCCAGGACTTCCCCAGCCCGAAAAATCGCCATCAGATAGAGCGGTACTCGCCGTCGAGGATCGGCGGGCACGAGCAGAAAAATAATCAGGATCGCGACTTGCGCTTGGTGGTGGCATATCGAGTCCATGAGTTCGAATTGGACGAGGCATGAACGGCTTATCGGACGGAGGTGATTGGGGGGTGCTGCTCGTGGGCCTGGTAGTTTTCAAGGGTATCATTGGAGTGAGTAAAGGAGAAGGCTTAGCGACCGAAGGTAGTGCAGGGAGAATTGCTGGTAGTGCACTTGCAGAAGTGACAACAGTCGTACATATAGGCAAGCGCGACGAAGACCTCGATATTTCGAGAGGCGAAAGGAGTCCAGTTGGGCTAGAGAGGTTACCACTAGGATCTGAGCTCGATCCTCCCACACCGCGGTGTGCGTTGGTGTAGCTTGGTTGGCTAGACTCTGAGCCACGGACGTCTCGCTTCCGCCGAATGCGCTGCTCCTCCCGCACAAACCCTAGGAATAAGTTCCGGAGGACCCATTTTCCAACGTTAACTTTGGGCCTCACATTAGCATGAACTTTTCCAAGATCGTTTCACGAACGCACTTCTGAACTCGTCGTTAAAATGTTTGTCCGAATCAAAGCCTGCTTCGTCAGCGTATATTTCTGCCTCGAAGCATCGCTCATTGATATGCACGGTGAGGACTCCAGTCTTCGTGTCCACGGACGACCAGGCAGACACGACGGCCTCTCCTTCGATACGTTCTCTGACTACCTCGAGGGCCTCGCGAGGGCTCCACTCCTTATCACCAATCGCGCTTTGCTCTCTGCTACGAGCGCTGCCGTCCAAGCTCCCACAGATAGTTGCAGCTTGGACATCCTCTTTCGTATACCAACCGCAACACACTCCACGGACAATATCCCATACCGCAACTTCGCCCATTGTATCAACCGTCAAGGCATGCATGCGGTCATTTAACAACACTGCTCGAACGAGCCCACGAGAACCTGCAATTACCATATCCGGGTTGGAGTTGAAAGGAGTGGCATCCGAGGCAAGTTCGCCTAGTTCCTGGGTTGTGTAGGTTGTGCGAGCTTCATGAATAGCATCTTGGTCGATGCTCGTCATTGAGACGTGATCTCTCGCATCTCTTTGGATGTTTGATGGTGTGAGGGTGGTGGAATGCTGAAAAGCAGCATTGAATGGTGACCGCCCACCTGGAACAGATACAACCGAGGCCGCAGAATATAGGGTAGCTACCTCTGCATCCCGCACCCGAGACATGAGCAATGTCGGCGAAAATGAGCCATTCGGGGAAGCGAGCCTAACAAGGGAAGAAAGTGGAATCCCCGGATACAAAGGAGGTTCGTCATCCCTGCGGCCTTGAGCGTCGCATGAGTGGTTATATGCTAATCGACTCTTAAAATCACGCTACCTTGATGGATCGAAAGTTGAGGCGACTGGCGCAACTCCACTCCAGTCGAAATGCGCTTGGTTGTAACATTGGGATCTGAAAATAGACCTCGGTCATCTCCCGTATCGCGCTTCACCGGTCGTTTTGGAATTCTCCAACGACTGACACTAGAGCTCCCTGACGCCGTCCAAAGCAATCCATTGTCGGCGGCGACGATCTTGTTTATTCCCTCTCCACCTTCTTCACTCGATTCTCGTGCAAGCACGATGCATACACCATCTGCAACCTCCGAGCAGTCCTCGACGTCCACTTTGCAGACAACGCCAGACTTATCCCCCGAATAAAATATTTTCAGGGACGGATGGGTGGAATGTAAAGACCATACGGAATCCGTATGGTATGTGAATGTATGCAAGCAACGTTGCGAGGATAGGGACCAGAGTTTGATAGAAGCTACATCATCATGAGATCAAGTTGCTGCAAACAGTGGGGCTTACACACCATCAGTGGAACCTGTAAGAAGCTAGAAAAGAGGGTATTAGAAGGTGTGCAGAGTGCAATTAACGCGCAACCGTACATATCTGCCATCATCAGATATCAATATCGCCCGTATGTTGTCGGTGTGGCCGACGAGCTTCCCAGTGCGCTTTCCAGACCGAGGGTCCCACATTCGTATCACGCGCTCCGGGGAGCCGCTGGCGATGGCATGACCGTGTGGATCCGCTGCAAGAGCGTATACAGACGCTTTTGGTGCAGTCGCGTCGGGAGGATGGAGAGTCAGTAGAGGCTGTGGCGTCGGTGACGACAGCGTGAGGTCCCATAGCTTGATTGACCTATCAAATGAGCCTGAAACTATCCAGTTTGACTCGCGACTGAATGGTTGGTAAGACGTCAAGCTCGCCGATATGCGAATGAATTACCAGAAAGCAAGGCAGCGGACATAGTCTGCGTGTGTGCCAATGATTGATGGGTCCATCAAAGGACTTGAATGCGGATTCCATGCTTTGATGGTACCATCCGAGGAGGCCGATATTACTGCATTATATTATCAGCACGCCGAATGCATCAAAACATGAGAGATTGACCGGTCTGATTATAGTTGCAAAGAAGTATGTCATTGATCCAATCTGTGTGCATTTGTGCACATTGTCGGAATTGTGAATCCTGGTGCCGCGTCGGTTCGAGTGTGTCAGGGGATGGACGCTTTTCTTACCGTAGTGAAATTGAGCGCTTCGGGATCAAGTTCCCATTGATGTTCATAGGGGATATCATCATGGATGCTACTCCTCCGCCTTCTGCCGCCACTTTCTTTGACGTCCCCGAGTATATCCCCGTCCCGTCGCTCTTCTTCCTCTGTCTCCTCGTCCGCGTCTGCCATGCCTGTTAATGTCTCCCATCTAGCGGCACGGTTCCGTCGGGACGATGGTTCTCGCCTGGGCTTGAGTGTCAGTCCAAGATCCCAGGAAATAACCTGTCCATCTCGACTGCCTGTGTACAAAATACCTTCCGGTGCTGCCAAACCTTCCAACTGGGTGGTGGTGTCTAATGCAAGGGATGTGACACCAAGGCGATGCCTGGGCTGGCTAGGCTTGGGCGGCGCTTCGGGTTGGTGTTGTGAAGGGAAGAGAAGGGGGCGGGGTGAACCGTGACGAGGAAGTCCCAAGGGAAGTAGTTTGAGGCGAGGGACATGGTCAACGGGAGGCGGTATCACGTAGGACACCCGACGTCTTGGAGGTGCCATTCACATCCAGACTGCGAGGAAGAAAAGGTGGGCTGGTTGGCGATACCGCCGCGTACTTGACGACTTCGAGTTGGTGTGGCAGTCGTCTGCAACGACGACCGCGACTTGGCACTGCATCCGGCCCCCATTCTCAGGCGTGGATCCATTTCGTTCACATAGGATATTACAAGTACATGCTAATGGCTTGCGTAAGCAGAGGTTTACCCAAAAAGTCATCACCACATCTTGACCACCGTACCATGTTTCAACGCGATCCACGAGCAGGTGCATTCCTGGGTGGCGACCGAGTAACTGGTCAGGACATCCGCGATCAAAATGGCGAGCGCGACCCGCGTCTTTATCGTTAACTTGACTGACCCTCTCCCAGTCACGGCAGCACTTTCAATCGCCAACATAGTGAGGAGCTCTTTAGGTCCCCTTGGCCTCGATAAAATGCTCGTTGACAACATCGGAGTAAGTACATCGTCTCGTCTTGTGTTCACATTAGTCACTGTCAAGCAGGAAGTGACAATCTCCAACGATGGCGCTACCATCCTCTCCCTTTTGTCCGTGGAGCACCCAGCAGGAAAGATCTTTGTCGATCTCGCACAAAAGCAGGACAAGGAAGTCGGAGATGGAACCACTTCTGTGGTCATCATTGCGGCCGAGCTACTTCGTCGTGCCAATGAACTCGTCAAGGCAAAGATTCATCCGACAACCATCATCACGGGCTACAGGCTCGCCTGCAGGGAAGCCGTGAGGTTTATGCAGGATAATCTCAGTATTAAAGTCGATTCTCTGGGGCGAGATGCATTAATCAATGCCGCCAAGACCAGCATGGCCAGTAAGATAATCGGCAAGTACGTTGAGATATCTTGTACTGGTCTACACCAAATCTGATCGGCTTCGAAGTGACGACGATCTTTTTGCTCCTATGGCTGTTGATGCGATGCTCTCCGTCAAGTCAATTAATCTTCGAGGGGACATCAAGTACCCAGTCAAGGCCGTGAACGTTTTGAAAGCACATGGTAGAAGTGCAAGGGAGTCCCTGTTTGTTCAAGGTTATGCACTAAACTGCACAGTTGCTAGTCAAGGTTTGGTCTTTAGTTTATTTCTTTTTACTCATCGGGTGACGGTTGTTCCCAGCCATGAAGAAACGTATCACTAACGCGAAGATAGCCTGTCTTGATATCAACCTCCAAAAGACGCGGATGCAGTTAGGCGTACAAATTCTCGTGGACGACCCTGATCAGTTAGAACAGATCCGCAAACGGTAGGTTCAATAGCATCCCTGGGCAGAGTACATTCTGATGGATGCGATAGTGAGGCTGAAATAACTATCGAACGCATTCGCAAAATCCTCGCCGCTGGAGCTAACGTCGTTCTTACCACGAAAGGCATTGACGACTTGTGCTTGAAGGAATTCGTAGAGGCTGGGGCGATGGCCGTTCGTCGTTGCCGCAAGGAGGATCTCAGACGCATTGCAAAAGCCACAGGAGGGACCCTGATTTCGAGTCTCGCAGATCTAGAAGGAAACGAGACTTACGAATCCAGCTACTTGGGCGCAGCGGATGAAGTCGTGCAAGAACGCATCTCCGATGACGAGCTCATTCTCATCAAGGGCACGAAAGTTGTCAACTCCGCATCTATTGTGTTACGTGGAGCGAACGACTATATGCTGGATGAGATGGAGCGCGCATTGCACGACACATTGTCCATCATCAAGCGAACCCTTGAGAGCGGGTCAGTTGTTCCAGGTGGAGGTGCGGTTGAATCCGCTCTCAGCATTTATCTGGAGAACTTTGCGACGACACTCGTCAGTTTTTTCTTTTTTTTTCTACAAATTTCTGAGTACGTCCTAGGGCTCAAGAGAGCAGTTGGCTATTGCAGAATTTGCAGCAGCCTTGTTATCGATTCCAAAGCAGCTTGCCGTCAACGCAGCAAAAGACTCGACCGAGTTGGTCGCAAAGCTCCGTTCTTACCACAATGCCGCGCAAAGTGCACCTGCCGGTGATCAAAAAAAAGTACTTTTGCGATACGGGCTTGATCTCATAAATGGTGACGTCCGAGACAACGTCGCCGCAGGCGTTTTAGAGCCTACGTTGAGCAAGGTCAGGAGTTTGAAATCTGCATATGAGGCAGCCATCTCTCTATTGCGAATTGACGACGCGATTCAATGCATACCTGGTAAGGATGCGTAAATAGCTCGAAGGTTTCCCTTTCGCTGACTGTGTTCCTCTTGGAAGAACCGAAGCCGGAGGCAGATGGACATGGGCACTGATGGTGTGGGCATCGATGTACATCGTTAACTTTAATACACGAGAGTGGCTTTACTTGCCCCCTGTTCGAGAGTCACGTGATTTGTGAAAGCGCTGTTGTTTTCCGTTGAGACACGCGTTGAAGCGAGTGGTCCATTTCGAAATCTTGTCCTCGTTGACTCATCTTGCCTGCAGTCTTCCACGACGGACGTTCCTTCTGGAATCTCGTTGAACGTTCATACCAGTTCCTGCAAATATCTCAGGCCTTTGGGCTGATGCTATGCAACAGGAAGGCTTCAAAGCCGCTGCCCCCTCGGCCATATCTTCCCCTCAGATCGGACAACGTTTTCGGTCGCTGATATGGACATGTCTTGACTATGATCTCGTTCACTCTGCTGTGTTTTATGCCGAACGATATCACGTTATGGACGAACACGACCACGATGCACGTCATCTCTACGCGACCACCCTCCTCCGCGCCCTCCAGCCGCATTCTGCACTATATGTAGTGAGTGGCACTGAACAGGAAAATTGCAGTGGCTGTCTAGAAGTCAAAGGGAAATGCTGTATGGCTCTGTCGCGCTACCGGCAGGCTCGCGAGGCTCTGGAAGCGGCTCTGAAGGATACAGACCATGCTGCATCGCGTGCGTTCATAGTCAGTCCGTTTCGCAATCGTCTGATCTGTTTCCTAGAGTCGATGGGACCCCGAACATCACGAGCTTTTCCTGAGGAGGCGGCTCTGCGATGTCGGGCAGGAACGATGGCGTTGAAAGGCAATCTCCCAGAGAAAGCCACCGCTAGCTTCCGCCAGGCATTAGCACTGAATCCATTCCTTTGGGAAGCATTCGAAGGATTATGTGCGCTCGGTGGGTAGCTTTGGAGTGACCATTCAGATTGATTTCAATCTGGTATCCAGGTTCTGCGCCTGAAGTTGACGAGATCTTTCCTCCCCGACCATTACCAACTAAACAGGTCCCTCCTGAAGAACCCCCAATTATCAAGGTTATGCCGGGACCAACTGCAACAGGTGTCGGGTTCTTTACTCCCGATGTCGCTGAAAATACTACTCATATCCGGGGCCGGAAAAATCCCCCTCAAGCGTTTCGGGTAGAGCCACTACACGCGCCGCACGACTCACTGTGGGTCTGGATATTTGGCTGAGATAGTATCCTGACTCATTATGTGACCTCCAGAGTTACCAACGAGTCGTTCTTCCATACAGACAACCACCTCCACCCGATGGCGCCCCGTGGCTTCCGCGTGGAAGATGCACCAGCCGGCCCTTCTCAACTTCCTGCTCGGCCTCTTTCATCGGCGGACGAGACTGGCCCAGTCCAGAAGCGTTTGCGTTCAACGACCCGCCAGCGGAGCGTCGATTTGGCAAAATCCAAGCCATCCAAGTTGGCAGTGGACGAACCCTTGAAAAAGGCACGCGCCCGCCCGGCCCTGAGATTTGCTAACATCTTCTCATCACCTGGTCGTCGTTCTCAGCCTATTCAGAACTTAAGGAGCGTTGTTGGAGTCATAAAAAATGAACGACATCCTGGGAACGGTGTTGGTCCGCGGCGCAGCACGCGGTTGTTGAGTGGTACTATAAATAAACAAGCTGGAAAGGTCGGATCCTCGTCATGTCATTACATGAAGTCGTCGATTCCTCATCAAGACGCTGATTTGTTCACTTAACAGCATCCGCCGCTGCGAGAACGCCGACGCCAAATTGCAACTTCACGGTCGCGTTCAATAGGATCCGATCTCGATGAGGACACTGTGGCTGTTGTAGATGTGGCGTCTTCCACCTCGCCAGCATCAAATGCCCAATCACCTCACTCCGATACTTCTCCGGCACCAAGCCATTGGACTCCTGCTCATGAGCGAGCCGCTCAAGAGGCTTATGAACAAGAGATGGCCGACTACTATATCTATGATCTCGTGCGACGATTCGCGCGGGCCACTAGAGCGATGTCTGTTTATGATTGCCATTCTTGTTTAATGGAACTCGAACACATGCCTTCCGTACACCAGCAATCATCGTGGGTGTTGTCCATGGTCGGTCGAGCTCACTATGAACGATTGGAGTATGCTTCTGTACGTCATCTGTTCGCAGCTTTCTGTCCCATGCGGTTAATTTCTGTCATCCCACACTACAACTTACGTGCATCCCTAGGCTGAACGGGCTTTCAGGGCAGCTCGTGCGCTGGAGCCTTATCGGGTCTCCGATATGGAAGTTTATTCGACCCTCCTGTGGCATCTACAACAAAACGTGCAACTATCATTTTTAGCCCAGGAGCTCATGAGTATCAATCCACAATCACCGCAGGCTTGGATTGCTGCTGGAAATCTATTTTCCCTTCAGAAAGAGCGCTCGCAAGCCTTGACGTGTTTTCGACGCGCAGCCGAATTGGACCCGAGCTGTGCATACGCGTTCACTTTAAGCGGGCACGAGTCAATCGACGAAGACATCGATCAGGCAATTTCATTTTTCCAAACCGCATTACGCGCCGACCAACGACACTACAATGCCTGGTAAGTGTGAACTAGTATATACACTATCCAACTATCCATCCAATCCCATATGGAAGTGTGGCGAGGCTCATTATCTCAATGATAGGTATGGCCTCGGGACTTGCTATTTGCGAACGAGCAAAATCCGACTCGCGGAATACCATTACCGGAAGGCACTTGAGATACACCCTCAAAATGCAGTGCTTCTCGGATGCGTGGGTATGGTGAGCAAATTCTTTCCGCCTGCTGATAAGCTATCCTTTAATTGCCGCGTGCAACAGACTGTGGAACGTCGCGGAGATAAGGTTGCAGCTTACGGTCTATTTGATCAAGCCGTAAGACTGGCTCCTGACAATGCGTTGGTTCGTTATCGACGAGCGAAGATGCTGATTTCAATGAAGCGATACAAGGTGGGAGCGAGACGGCGTTGTGTTCGGCGGATGGCGAGATTCTTATCTATGGTTTACAGGAGGCGATTGAAGATCTGCAAGCGCTCCGTGATAGCTCGCCCGAAGAATCAAATGTCGTCTTCCAGCTCGCGAAGGTCTATCGACTTATCGGAGATGAGGCGAAATCGGCGCAATGGCTCGCCATTGCGCGAGACATATCTCCGAAAAGTGTCAACAAGCTCAAAAAGCTTATTGACACAGTCAAGGACGATGAATCGGGAGAAGATCACATGGACGAGGGTTAACGCGTCATGTTCTATAATGCGTGACGTCTAAATGTCTATGTAGCGCGGGATTGGATCATTATTATGAGCCATTCTCGAGTCACGGGTGGCGGCATTATCGCGTGACAAGAAATTATTGGCAGTGTTTTGATGTGTTTATAACGTGGCTATGTGAGGGTTGTTTCGTTCCGAGGTGATCACCGGTTGAGTCACAACGAAATCCTCGGTATTTCAAAATCATTACTATATAAACCTTGCCCTATCCCGAACACCCTTCGCCTTCTTTTCGCCTCCCAACATCATGCCCTCACAATAAGCTTGCCATCACTCCGGTCGTCCCGTCGTCCCGTCTTCTCCTCTCGTCGGGTCCTACCCGCGAACGCACGTTGTCCTCTCCTAAAACTATGGTCAACAAACTCGCCCGTAAATCCAACAACGGCACCATTCTGTTCGAGCCTTTTATCGTGTACCGCATACACCGGTGAAACCACTCCCAATCTTGGTTTGTCTTTCCAGGTTACTCTTGTTCATCCCCTCGGCCTGATGTCACGTCATGCGTCAGACACCACACCTTTCCGCGACAACCACCCCCTTTCTCACCTATCACAAATGTCGGCAGAATATCCCAATCTATTCACAATGGCCCGCAGTAAGTTGCAGGCCGCCATAGGTGGCAAAGACAACTGTAACCTTCACCGCTGGGTCCTCCTAAAAAATTCGGTGTTTCGCTCACAATCTCCCCCCACACCATCCGTATTGAATGGTCCATCCAGCCCCATGTGTGTATTTTCTGAAGATGTAGCAGACGAAGAAGACAGTGGCGAATTGGAGGAGTCGGACGCATTCCTGTTTCCCGATGCCAGTAACATGACCGTCTCCGAAGCTGAATGGCTCGATTCCCTCCTTGAGACCCTTTGCGACGGTGAAGAGGAAGAGTACTGCTCGGATTCAGACGTTCGAGTTTCAGTCGTTGCTGGGGAGGAAGACGACGATGCATCTCTGAGTCCCTTGACGTCTCCTATGTGGTCCTCGGACGATCTTTTGAACCAACAAACGCACTGTTTCCCGCCTATCACTGTCCCATATCCTGTTCCATATCCACCATTCCACCCACCACTCATTGTTCCATATGAACTCGGTCCCGTCATAGAATCTCCTTCGATTTCTTCCCCACCGGCATATGGCGCTCTCTCCCGTTACGACATCGACGAGTTAGATGATCTCTCTGTGCCAGAAGCAATAGAGGATACTTCTGACGATGAATCCGATGCTCCCTCATTGCCGTCGTTGGGCCGGTCCCCTGACCACTTTTTCGAAAACTCTCTCTCAGGAGAATGTAGGCAGCAGCGGTCTCAACCAGACGTATATATTCGCACGACACGTTCGATATTTGATCGTTTCGAGTTTGACCCACTCCCATTCCCTGATGAAGACAACCTCAATTCGTATAATGCTTACGAAGAGTGCTAGTGGCGCTATGTCTCCCGTATAATTTTATGCTCGTCAGTATCGCTACTTGATGATATGCTAGTTCGTTTTGTATCTTTGGGACCCAGGAACGTTGCGAAAAATACTGTTTCCAACGTAGACGCATGACGACAAGCATTACGGTACATTTTGGTCCAAAAGAGGAATCTCCCAGAATGCGCCACATTGCTGCGATAATGGGGTCCGACTGACGTGCTGTACCGAAAGGTTGTTGAATGCGCTTGGGAATGCGTCTGACGTGGGAAGTGGCCGACACTCTACAAAGGGTGCTAGCGCCCCGAACGTATCGTGGGATGAGCGAACACGCGTTGGACAACCACGTACCCATTCTCATCAAGCATGGAGCTTCCTTTTCTAGCTTGGAAGCGGCGTTACTATGGGCCCCCAAATCAGACAGACGGCGTCACGAGCACACATATACGTACTTGTCGACATAGTCGCTGAAACGGTTCGCGAGAAAAACGAGGGTGCACAGGCCTTCGAGGGTCCAGTTCGCACGAATGACCATCTCGTACAGCTTCAAGTCACAATGCGGCATGTATAGTATCGTGGAACAGTCCAACAAATGCTCCGCCCCCTGTAGACCCTGCTGTTAGTTTGAAATTAGAGCACGAGATGAAATCGCTCGCTTGGACGTGATCGAGACACCGCATCCCCAAGGTCTGGAACAGTTGCTTGTCTGCGTCCGTGAACACGGGATCATACATGGAGACGTCGGCGGAGTCCTGCAACACGGTTCCTCAGGGAAACTGACCAAGACGGTCGGGGTTTCTGGATCCACGCACGATATCTAAAGACGCACAAAGACAGTTGAGGAAGGCAAGTTGCGCACGGGCGTCCCGAGACGAAGACGGGCTTCCCAATCCAAGGCACAGCGCTGTTCGAGGTTTGATGCCCGCCTCACGAAGCGCCTCGTGGAGTATTTCTTTTTGTCCAGAAAGAAAAAAAAAATCGGTGGAATCTATCATGGATCCGATAGCTGTAATACGTACCTTTGCAGTCTAGTGACCAGCTGCCATCACTTTGGAGCTCTTCTCTTACGCGTGTCAGACGATCGTATAGGGTTGTGCCCCCTCCGTCCTTCCTTTTTCGCTTCTTGCGTGGATTGACTCGAACGAATGAGTCATACGCGAACGTGCTGCCGTCTGGACCCTGCATGAGCACTATCAAGGTTGAGCAACCCAATTGCGCAACCAGGAACTCTTAGATGACCGTACATTCCAGGAACCCGCTAATTACTTTTCCTAAGACGCCACCATAAAAGGCTCAAGCGCTCACGCCCTGCGGCAAGATACACTGATTGAGGAAGAGCGGTGTTCCGAGTCAGGACAACAGCACATGATACAATCCATACTACGGAACCCCGGCATAAACGATTTACGGAGTCATCACGAGCCGAGCACTTTCTAAATCGACTGAACCGCCCACAAGTCGTCTCCCAAATACGTTGCGATTTCCACGCCAACCCCTTTGTTGACTTTGCGCATTTCTTCCGTGCCCATCTTTGTAATTCCAACTGCTACGGCATGTTCTTTTCCTTCTGCGTGTATCGCGACGAGCGAGTCGGCGGGTATTTCACATTCTGCGGGGGGGAGATAACCACCGGCGGACGTAAGGCCAGGACACATCATGTGCGCCCCTGCAAGCAGGAAACGTATTGCACCGCGGTCTACACCGACCTTGGGCAGTAGGAACGGATCTACGGAAACGCGTATCAGCGATGATCGAGCAAAGAAAGCGTGACTTACACTTGTGTAGTAGTCGAAGGGTGGGGTAGATGGGACCATCAAAGTGTTGAAAAAACAACGGTTCACCATTGATGGTATATATCGAGATGTGCTCTCTGCTGTCTTGTCGGGTAGGTTCATGACAAGGTATCACGGAGATCGAAGGGAGACACGGACCATTTCACATGGGTTAAAGACTCTTTCTTTGGCCATATCTGTTCGAAAGTTTCAGGTTGTAACTGCCACTGTGCAAGCACCGCAGCCCGAATCGATCGTTGGACAGAGGATTTGGGTGGTGTCTGGCTTGCTATATCGGTGGATGACGAGAACCTGGAAGTGCAGTCAGCTGTCTGTTCTGTGGCTTAGAGAGTCAGGGTGGCTACTTTTTGAACATGGCGGTGATCGACTAAGTGGTCGGTGCTATCTTATCAAGCATGACATCTGAGCTTGAGCTTCACCTAATATTCTACATTATTTTGATACCTTCCACGACCTATACTAATACATTAGATGTGAAGCTGTGAGGAGACATCGATAGCAGAGTGAGGTGATGGGGAGGCTGATAAAATGAAGATAGTTCAAGGTCTGGAGTAAAATTATAAAGGGAAGCATGCCTTCGTGTCAGAGAAACAAACAAAAGGTGCGCGAGAGATGAAGAAAAAGGCAGCGACGATGATGTACAAGCATGTTCTATGAAATATCCTCATCCTTGTCTTCTAATTGCGAAGGCTTTAACAAGCCGGGTACACGCATCGCGAGTTCTCGTTCAGCTTGTGCCTTCATCAGTGCCTCGGCTTCCTTCTCCTCGAGATATAGTTCAGCGTTATCGCCAGAAGAGAATTCTTTGAGCTGGATAAGGAAATCACGCAGTGCAAGCTTGAATCGGTTGATGTCGCTGTGGAACTCTCCTAGTCCAGTAACGAAGACTTGGACTTGACCACTGCACCGCAGCCTGGTCAGCGGAGAAACGTCATAGCCAATGATGAACCTACTTGTGGACATGAGGGAATGCTGTCTTGAGTAGATTTGCACAATACTCCTTGAGGAATAACGAGTTAGACATGTTCGGATCTGCCGCTTGTGCTGGATTGAATAGCGGAGACTGGATTTGGTTTGTCTCAACAAGTTGGAACATCCGTGCGAGAAGAAGACTCTGAAGTTTGAAGCCACTCTTGTGATCAGCATCCGTGAGGACAAAGAAGATGTCCTGTAAGATGCTCAGGAAGTATTGTTGGAAGAAGACGTTGCTAACAGCCGGCTCTGCGCTTGCAAAATTGTTGACAACCTCGAGACACACTAGGCGGCTTCATCAAAACAAAGATTCACAGATAAGAGCACCAACGTACAGTTTAGACCCGTGTCTGCGATATCCCGCATGGTATGCTTGATAGCCCAGATAATACTGTCCATGAATAGCTTGAATTGATTCGGTGGTATCCCGAGGAGAGCTGTTACGGGATCTTAAACACGGCATGAACACAAAATCACCACCACGCCTACCAGGGAAGCAATTGAGATTGATGGTTCTTAGTAACTTGAAGAAGCCAACACGGTGCTCCGGGAATTCCGCAAAGTCTTGGTTAATCATGTTGAGTGTGGGTTCAAATACGGCGTCAAGGATAGCAGGAACTTGGGGTGTAAGGAGAGGCTGAAGTCAAGAAAACTCAGCGACCGCACTTCGATTGTGTATGGAAAATAGCTTACACCAAGGCGTCCAGTAATCGTTGCCATCACATTAAGAACTTCAGCGTCCCTCGCGGTGGGTACGTTGCGGTTATAGTCCCCGAGGATCGCGTCCAGGAGTGGCGGCATGAAGCTGGCATTTACGGAGTCCATGTCTTCCGCCTTCCTGATGTATGTCTCCATCAGCTTCAGGATCTCCTTCTTTACCGTCCGCAGTTGACGGATCTTAGGGGTCTTCGTCGCAATGACACCTGATCAAAGGTATCAGCGAGACTAACGCAACTGCAATGTTAATGCTGACCCTCTCGTGCGACAGTCTCGCTGATGATGCCGCTGACGGCCTTGTAGAGACCAAGCATGTCCAGAAATATGCGACCGACTTGGGGTAAATAGAAACTACCGATGGAAGTGCACGCGGAAACATTGGTTTTCAACACGTTCGAGAGGATTTTAATGTTATCAAGGTTGCTCAACACGTCGATGTTCTGTGCGGCTTGTGACATCAACGAGTCCCACTTCAAAAACCGGATCAATAAGTAAACACGAGGGATGTGAGGAATACTTACAGCGTTGTTAGGCAACTCCATCATTTTTGCGATCAATTTCTCTTGTTGAGGCTTGTTCGGCTGAGCGGAAATCATGTATCCGACTGCCTCATAGAACGTGTGTACCTGGCAAGAGTTCGTGTCAGTTCATGAAACACGGGTGGAGAAACACGTTGTATACTTGTTGAGGCGACAAGTCAACAGTAATTCTGTGCAACAGCCGTAAGATTTCATCAACAAACGGTTCTTGCTCCCCCGATTGTTGCATGACAAAATGTCGACGGCATTTCTGAGCAATCTTGATGAACGTATCACAGGCCATGTCCTGAACACCTGCAAGTAAATCGTCCAAAGTTAGCTTAACAGAGGTGACTCGTATTAGGCACCTACCTTCGTGGGTTTCGTGCATGAATTCGAATAGCTTGTTGACTACAGTCTTCAAAAACTTCCAATGAGCCTTGAGGAAGCGCGGATATTGTCCAACGATGTACATGATGTCTGACGCGACGACGGCTTTGTTGTCCTTCCCTCGCTTGATCTCACATAATCCAAGCAAGTCCTTGATCACGGTCACGAGGAATCGCTTTTCAGTCTCTTCGTCTAGAATAGATTCGTCAATGCCAAGCAAGACTTAGAGATGGATAATAACTCACTCATAGCCCCGGAGATGCTACCAATGGCCCAGCAGAGCGTGTTCAGGTTCTGCCAGCTCCATTCTGAGCCGTCGACCTGCTTGGCCAACTTTTCCGTCAAGATGTTTTCCGTGTCAACGACGTCTAGGTGGGTGAGATACACCAGCAGTTCACGCATCTGCTTGTAGAGAACGATAGTGTCAGACTCTTTCATAAACTCCCGGACAATTTCGCCTTCATCATTTTCAACGATGAGAACCTGAAGTCTTGTTAGAAAATATGGATGGAGAAAATGAGTGTTCGCACCTCTTCCGGCTTCACCATCCGTTCTATGACAACAAGACGTAAGTTGCTTAGAACATCACTATAGATATTCTTCCGCAAAGACATCCCGTTGAGCATGTTGCCCGTTCCATTCCCAAGACTCAGGCCCATGAGTAAACCACTCTCTCCGATTGGCAGCGCCTGGATTTCGTCGTAGAGCTCCGCCACAAGCTTCGACCAGTATTCGAGCGTGATCTTGAATATTTCACGTTCATCGACCTGTGATACTTTGACCATGTATAGATGGGCATTGAGCAGCACGTCGCGGTTTGTCTCGGTCTCAACGGCTCGAAGATGGTTGGATAGGAAATTACTTAGGAATAGCGCAAGGTTGAGAACGAGTTCTTGACCAGAGTCGGATGCTGATGCGTAGGCGGCAGCAATATTAGTTGAAGGGGGAACCATACGGTTTATGGATGTCATGACCATAGCGAACAATATGACGAATTTGGGATCATACTCTGGCCCCACGTTAAGGCCAGCGATTTCAGCCAAACACTTCAGAGTCACGTTACGGAATTCCGGGGCTTCAAGGAACTGCGTAGATATTAATATGGAAGAAGAGCAGATGAAGGGGCACCTACGCGGTTGAGGAGAAGATCAATGATGGTGGTCTCGAAGATATAACCGAGAGGTATCCAGTTCAAGAACCTCAAGAGCGTCTCTAGAGTACCCTTGATTAAACTCGTTTTCTGTGCCTCCTCAAGGACTTCGGAACAGAGTTTGAAGATCTCGCTAAACTCTCCGCACATCTGGTTTTTGAGATTCTTGATCTTTGTCTGGGTCATTTGTTCCGCGGAATAGTCAAAGACTTCCTCAGATAGCAGACGCAAGATGACCATGTTGTTCTCGCATAGCGAGAGATTGGTTTTGGAGGATTCGACAAGTTCAGTGATAAAAGTTGGCCAATTATGTGGCCACTCTTGCTTCAGAATCTGGAGACGACAGGATGCATAAACGACAATAATGCAATGTGAGACACAAATCCCACCTGGACCAGCGCGAGGTTAAGCTTGTTGACAAAAGTCTTTTCCTTTCGCATAGTAACCTCGTCCGAAGCGATCTTGACAGTTATACCGACGACAAAGTTCCTGATGCCTAAACGCGATTGAGCGGCGCGTCGAACGAGGATAGAATAATGGATACCTTGCCGTTGACCATCAGGTAGGGTTTTCCAGCGTGTGGTGATGAGTTTCTCGAGGATCTGAAGACCGATGTACTGAATGGAGACGATGAGATGGGCAGTGTGTAGGGGGACACGTATAAACCTTTGATTGTTGAAATGACGATCTCTCCATTATCTCCGGAACTCTTGTCCATGCGTCCGAATGTTCCTCCAACTGCGTGAGGACCTGCTGGGCCATTTGTTGCTGGGATGAGGTTAGGGAGATGGAAGGGAGCAAGGTAAATTCAGAAACAGACCTCCTGACCACGACCCGTGTAAAAGGCCATTGCAACCTTGTCCAGGAGGGAGACATCGAACTCCTTGGAGAAGTCAAGTAGGCCCTGTGGATGAGTGATGAACATGGAGAAAGATCCGCAGAGAATGGCAGCGCATACACACCTCCATGGATGACGTGGATTGGATCTTTAAGATAACAGACAGTCAGCGCCGACGACGGCGAGGAAGAAAGAGAAGGCTCGTGGAGGGCGACGACGACGACGTTGGGCAGAGGGTCATCTAATCGAATTACGTAATACATCTCACACGTTCAGCTCGTCGTCCTCCCCGTCTCGTCCTTACAAGGCGCCATTCACCGTCGACGTCCGTCGCTCAGATTGACCAGAGAAGAGTGCACATATGCATTCAGAAATTCGGTCTCGACGTCGTGCAACACGATGACGAGCGACCTTCAATGATCGATGAGTCTGCCACTCTCTTCTTTCAACTCCGCGAGTGTCATAAGTCACTAGTCACCCCTAGACCCCTCTCCGTTCCCCACTTGTTTCGCCACCATCATGTCGGATAGCGAACACGACTCGGATAGTCCGGTCTCCCAGTTCTCAATCGAGGACGACGAAATAGTATGGACGCATGCCAGCTCTCTCACCGACACCGATTTCGTCGTCCTCCGCCATCCCCTCCTTGACGCGAGTTCCCTCCCGTCCACCCTTTCAGACTTCGCCGTCCACCCTGATTCAGACGGTGACCTGTCCTCGACGCGCGACAGTCTCTCCCTGTGTGATCACGACTCTCTCGTTGACAACCCGTCCACCAGTGCAGAATCCGACAGTGGCTGTGCTCCCTGCGAGAACCAAAAGCACCCTGAGAACCTAAAGATGGGTAAGGCTTACGGGAAAACAAAACATCGTGCCAAGTCGTCCAGCACCACTTCCGCTAGCTCCGAGTGTTATAGTGGAGCTAGCACCCCTACTACGTCGTATGACGACGCCTCCGCTTTCATCTCCCGGTGTGTCCCGCAACCACCTATATGGATTGTTCAAGGTGATCAACGTTACTTCTCAGCTTCATTTCATCTCCGGTCAAGGGAAATGATGCAGAACTCAATCTGCTACGCGCGCTCATAATCGAACTTGGTCTTCGCTCGCCTAATGCCTCGGATCTCCCATGCACGCTCACTTCCGCTCGTAAGGTGCTCAAAGCAGAAGCCCACGTCAACATCAAAGAATATGTTGCTACACGCCACAAGGGTCAATCGGCTCTCCGTGAGATCCTGAAACCCAGCAAGAATGCGCTTCGTAAAGAAATTAAAAAGGGGAATATAGCCCCACTGCAATGGGTGAAGCAACACGGCTTACGGGTATTGCTTATCACTTGTTTCACGTAATATTTTATTCTTCTGCTTTCGATTGTTTTTCGGGTACGTGTGTGTACGTTGAATGTTACTGTGGTCGAGACGTTCACTTCCAGCCAGCTAATAGCAACACTGCAATAAAGGTTGTGTAGGACGTACACTCCAAGGTATAGGGCATTATGTGCCAATGACTACGACAATAATAATCACCAAATCAAATCTGATACAAGTTCCTTGAAGGCTCGCTCCAGGCAAGGAATGAAAAAAAAAAAAAAAAGACCTAGAACATCATTGACCATAATAGGTCTCTATTGGGTCCATCAAGGATTACATCTACTCGGCTTTCTCCGCCTCAGAGAGCATGATACCGATTTCAACCAAGATGTTGTTGATAATGAGGATGTTCTCGGGACTGTTTGTATCAGGAGTAGATACTACCCCAGTTGGGACTGCCAGCCCGCTGACTAAGCCAGTACTAAAGTTTGTCGAGGAAGTGGAAGAAGTGGAGGAAGTGGAAGAAGCGGAAGAGGTCGACGTGGTCGACGTCGTGGAGGTTGTGGGAGGTGGAGTATAAGTCGAGGTACTCGAGGTCGGGGGAGGGGGAGTATAGTCGGGAGTACTCGAAGTCGTCGGTGAAGGAGTATATTCTGGGGTAGAAGTTGTAGCTGGCGGTTCCCAAGTGGTAGTGGGAGTCCAGGTCGACGTGGTCTGATCTCCACCCCCACCACTGCCGTCGTTATACCACCATGTACCATAGATTACACCTTCGCTCTGGTCGGCGAAGTGGGAGAATAGATCTCTGGAAAAGTCCAGGCCGTTAATAGGGCATCCCATGCACTAGTCACGTAGGAGGTAAGATGAATATCTTCAACAGGACCGTCTGAATGACGGATATGACCAACCTCATCCATGATGGTAGCCACAGCAGTTTTTCCGCCATATTGGATAGTGATGGATTTGAAACACTGAGGACCTGGGTATCCGCTGCCGTATTGCCCGACGTTTAGTGCTACGATCTAAGGCAACCTTGAACAGATGTTACGATACTACCGCACAAGTGTTACTCACGAAGTCACTAGCGACATTGGTCTGGCCACAGGCACCTCTTCAAATATGGAAGTGCATGAGCGCTCAATTTCATGCGAAAAATCAAATGCTTACAGTCCAACATCATAGTAAGTGAATCGTGCGTTGTCGAAGGATTGACGCTTATGGAGATCAACGTCGCCTCGAGCACGGTGAGCTACCTCTTGGTGGCGCGGGCGCCTGCTCCAATGACTGGCTGTAACGAATGGAAGTAAAAGGGCGAAAAAGCCAAAGAATGTCGAAACCCCGAAAGCCATGCTACACAGGGTTGCCAATTATCGTTCAAACGAGCGTGGTGGAGCACAGAGCAGCCTACGCGGGGGTATAGTGCTCTTCGTCAAGGGACAAGGTGTAAGTGGGTTCCGTTGCCAGACGACGACCGACAGCACTGCCACTCTCACCCTGGGTCGTGTATGGGGGAAAAAAACCTATATTCCTCGACCAATGGGGGCCAGGTTTGTAAACCAATAATAATTCTGGCGCCGAACAAATTATGGCACATATCTAACACCAATTGATACCGTCATCTCGAAACGACCAGTGGTAGAGCTGATAGAATAATATGGGTATAGCTCAAACTAGAAAGACTCGGGTCCGTTAGTGCTTATAGTATAGTGTTGTCCGTCTATGATATGAAGTATGTGGTCTCACTTTTACTTCAACCGGTATTCTGTAATGGCAAGGAATGGGAGGTAAAGAGCCCGCTCTACCGCTCACTGCAAGCCACTGCAAGCACCGAGGAATTGACCGATATACACGATCGACAAGTTCACGTCGAACAGGACGGAGGAGTCGGCAGCGCCCCCTGGTACTGCCCCGGCAGTCATGGCGACAACATTGCTGGTCGTCTGGGTAGGAACCGAACTGGAGTTGCCCGAGCTATGGATGGTGGAGCTGATACTCGAGGAACTGGTAGTAGGCGGAGCCGAGGTAGTCATTGGGAGTGATTGCGAAGTAGTCGTTGGTGGTGGGAGCCAAGATGTCAAGGGTATAACCACACTGGTAGTAGGTGGCGGTGGGGGAGGAGGAGGGGAGGGAGAAGGAGAGGGGGGAGGACCGCCGGAACCGAAGTTCCATCCACCGGTCAAGACACCGGCCGAGAGATCAGCAAAGAAATTAAAGAGGCCTTCCGAGAAATCGAGGCCATTAGGCGGGCAACCTGGGCACTGTTGTGGTCATGTTTATTATATAGAAAGAGGATGTATGTGGGTAACCACACACCTCGTCCACGATCTGGGCTTGTGTACTTTTTCCGTTGGCCGTGATGGTGATCATCTGGTAGCAATATTGACCTCCATTGAATTGCTAAATGATGGAGATCAATCGTGTTTTCTCGTGCAGAATAAGGGAAGGTTACCGCTGCATCGAGTGCGACAACCTATGGGTAAATGAGAGTAAGTGGAGGCGTCAGACGCAAGAACGAAAAGCACGCACAAAATCATTTGGCACGTTAGTCCCGCCGCAAGCGCCCAGTCCAACTGCATAGTAGGTGAAGCGAGCGCCGTCAAAACGCTTGTAAATGTTGATTTCGCCAGGGTCGCGACGAGCGAGGTCGCCTTGTCGATGTACATGGTGCCGCCTGGCCTGGTGTGTATGACCAAGTGAGGGTGCAATAAACGAGATGGCGACACAGAGAGCCAACGCGAGGTTGGCAAAGAGACGCATGATAGTGGATGTATTGAAAGTAAAAGAGAGACTGGACGCAGCGCTGGGCAGAAAATTAGAGACAAGAAAAGCGATGAGGGACAAAGGGAACGAGCGTCTTTGCGGCGTGCAGCCATCTTGATGTTGCTTACCCAAGCAGAACGTAGCCGAGGGTCCAGACATGGTCATATTATTGTATTGATATTCCCACGCTCGCCTAAGTATGACTGCATTCCCATAAACGACAACAAAGTGAGACAGCCGTGTCTATCTATCCCCACCGTACCTACATCATTCTCACCGACTCAGCTCCGGAGCGGCTGGATCACCGTGATCTGGGATTGCTTAGTTCATCTTTCGCAGGGTAACCCATAGACGACTCACCGTTATGAACTTGAGAACTTCGTCAATCAACAAGACTGGCGCGCTCAAGTACAACACTGCCTTCCATTCCGCCCAGTTCAGTGGCGTGATTGCGAACAGCGACGTGAAGAATGGGATATACAGAATACCAAGGTGCAGTGCCATACTCAACGAGATGGCAGCCACAAGCAATGGGTTCTTCCAGATCGGTAGGCGAAGCAAGCTTTCGTTCTCCGACAGAGAGTTCATGGCGTTGAACATCTCCACCGTGACAAGAATCGAAAGACTCATCGTCGTAGCACGTCGTGCCATCTCGTTCGTGAACATCTCGCATCCAATCTCGGGGAACATAGTTGTGCATTGATGAAAATGAGTCTAGCACCAGCTTAGTCACGTAAGCCATCAAGGGACACGGCCCACTCACCAGCTGATGGAACGTTATCTGCGGTCCTCCAGAGTAGTAGACGAACCACCACGCATACCCAAACACCGTAGCGCAGCCGACATAAATCCCAATGACCAGGTATCGGAAAAATAGCCATTTGCCTACAAGCGGCTCCCTGGCGTTCCGTGGAGGTACTCGCATGATGGAATGATCGGCGGGATTAAATCCGAGGGCAGTGGCTGGTAGACTGTCTGTAACGAGGTTGACCCAGAGCAGCTGGACAGGAATCAATGCCTCCGGCATGCCCAATATGACAGTCAGAAAGATGCTGGGAACCCAGGTGAGCGATAAGGTGATGCTAGTTAGAGGTGATTCATACCTGACGACCTCGCCAATATTGGAAGAGATGAGGTATCGAATAAACTGTTTGGTGTTATTGTATATCAGTCTGCCTTCTTCTACAGCTTGCTCTATCGTCGCGAAATTTGAATCTGCAAGAACCATGTCTGCCGCCAACTTGGCAACATCGGTGCCACTGCCCATCGCAACGCCAATGTCTGCCTTTTTCAAAGCTGGTGCGTCGTTGACCCCGTCGCCCGTCTAAATGATTTTCTGTGAGATAGCAGCTCAAGAGACCTACTGGAGAGATCTTGCCATAGCGACGACCATCCCCAGTCCTTGGAGTATATCGACCAATTGACTCTTATGTCCCGGTTCCGTCCTGCTAAACAAGCCCGCGCACTGCACGGCCTGTATTTTCTCCTCGTTGCTGAGCGCGTCCAGTTCTCGTCCCGTGTAGCTCTTGCCCGTCAAGTCTTCATCCTCATCAAATATCCCAATCTGACGGCATATCGACTCAGCGGTACCTTTATTGTCACCTGTGATGCAAATTACGCGGATTCCCGCAGCTTTGCAGTTCGCTACAGCCAGACGGACCTCGGGGCGTGGGGGATCGAGCATGCCAACGAGAGAAACAAAGACGAGGTTCTGCTCAAAGCGGGCATAGTCTTGTGTGTTCTGACTAAGGTAGTGTGTAGCATCGGTGTCCTTTTCGTCAACATAGGCCATGGCAAGTGTCCGTAAACCTTTTGAAGCGTAAGAAGTTTGTGCGAGAATGGTATTCCTGAGGTTAGGTGTCAAGGGAATGATCTTGCCGTGTACCATGACAGATGTGCAGCGCTCAAGCACGGACTCCGGGGCGCCTTTGACGAACAAAGCACCGACGCCATTGAGACGAACCAGAACAGACATCATCTTGCGGTCCCGGGAGAATTCAAATGTCAACAAACGGGGTACATTGCGTCCATAATACTCGCTGACGGCGCTTGCTCGAGCTGCACGTGTCATGGATGACAGCGATTTGGTGATCCCTGCGTCTGGACAGCCCAGCTTTTCGACAAGGACTTTGAGCGCAGCCTCTGTAGGTTCTCCGACGTTGCTGTAGGCGTCCTTTTCCTGTATAACAATGAATATCCAGAGTCCTGTGTGAGCAAACGACTGCGTACCGCCTGATATATGACCTTTGCGTCGTTACATACGGCACAAATTTCTGCGAGTCTGCGGATGGGGTCAAGACTCAGATCAGGGCTCTTACTCCCCGAGGACTGGATAGAGCCATGCGGCGAGTACGTAGTTCCTTCGACTTGGTATTCCATTGGTGATTGTGTTTGCGCGTGGATCACAAAGAACTGAGCAGTCGAAAGGAGTCAGCGAAACCAAGATGACCGGTCGTTGATGTACCTTGGAGACGCTCATTTGATTCGTGGTCAATGTACCTGTCTTGTCAGAGCATATCACGTTTGTGCACCCAAGCGTTTCGACACTAGGCAGATTTCGGACTATGGCGTTTTTCTGAGCCATCTTTTTGGTGCCGAGCGCTAAACAAGCGGTGATGACGGCAGCGAGGCCTTCAGGAATAGCAGCCACGGCCAGCGCGACAGCGATCTTGAAGTAATAAATTGCACCTTTCAATACACCATGATGGGAAGGATCCCAAAAGTGACGGAAATTGACGAGCCAAACCAAAACACATATTACGGATATCACTTTGGCCAGCATGTCACCAAAGTCGTCGAGCTTACGCTTCAATGGCGTTTTGTCGCTTATTTGCTGTGATATAGAGTGGTGAATGTGACCAATCGCGGTTTTTTTGCCTGTGAACGTGACGATAGCGCGCGCGGTTCCATTTACGACGGTTGTTCCCTGGGGAAATGTGAGTGGACGGGTGGATGACGAAGATAGAGATAAAAGCGCACAGAAAATAACATGTTGGACATGTCTTGTTTGACAGCCTTTAGATCAGGAACAACATCAATAGACTTGCTGACGCTGCTGCTTTCGCCTGTGAGAATAGCCTGGTCTACACGGAAACTACTTGACGAAATTGAGAGAAGTCTGCAGTCAGCAGGCACTTTGTCTCCAACGGCGACCGATATGATGTCACCGGGGACGAGCTCGGAAGCATGGATGCGCGCGACGTGGCCGGAACGGAATACATTTGCTTCGTCGGGTGAATACTCTTTGAGGGCCTGGGGGAGGGTGAGAGAGGACATGGAGACTTAGAGAGGGAGCTTACGTCGATTGCCTTTTCGGCATTTGTTTCCTGGACGACGCCGACAACTGCGTTGGCGACGAGGATGAGAAGGATGACTGCTGGTTCGACAAAGGCGCCGAAAGGTGTGGAGTCGGCGGAGTCCTCGAGAAGAGCAAGGAGGAAGGAGACGACGGCGGAGCCAAGGAGGATGAGGACGAGCTGGTCCTTAAATTGATCAAGGACGAGCTGCCACAGGGGTGTTGGAGGCTCTTCTGGTAGCTCTGGGGGGGCATCATGGCGAGAAGAGCAAAAGCGAGGGAAAATACGTACCATTTCTGCCGTAGAGGAGGACGTGATTAGCGGCCTGCTCAGAGGAAAGACCGGCGGCTTGGTCGACTGAAAAGTGCTCGAGGATTTGGCTCGGGGCGAGCGTCCATGGGGAGTCGAGGAGGGTCATGACCGACGTGCGTGTAGCGTGTCGTTTCAGCTTTTCGAACTAACGACGTGTCCTCCCGGCTAATTCGGCCCGGATGTGGGGGGTCGAGGGGGGTCAAGTGCCAAACACCGGGACAAACACATCACCACCACCGACAACGGCGAGAACGACGACGACGACGCCGCGGTCGAGGGCAATCTCGCCGACGTGACTCACTCCCGACATGGGCAACACCGGCTCGTCTTCTGGACGCCCCCACCATGACGACACCGTCGACTATGGTAGCGTCTCCCCGCAGGGCGTCTACACCGGTCCCAGAGACTGGAACCATCCTATCGTCACCCAGCTCATCGTCGACAGGAAGCTCGCCCCCTTCTACCGCCCCCTCGAGGACTACGACGACAACTGGGACGACGACCAGATCCTCGCAGCACGAAAGGATTTCCCCGACTCCGACAGCACCATATCCGACACCTCCGCAGCTCGCCCTGACTCGAAGCCGTCCTCCGCTCCAAAGCGCACATCCACCCTCAAGGAGCCCTCACGTTCCCCAGAAGCCGCCCTCTACAGGGGGGCTGTCGAGTGCCCAATCTGCTTCCTGGTCCGTTATCTCCTTCCGTCATCCTCCCCTTCCCCTCAATCGCTGACGCTTTCCCCAGTATTACCCTCCCAACATCAACCACTCCCGCTGCTGCGATCAAGCAATCTGCACAGAATGTTTCGTACAGATAAAGAGAACTGAACCTACCGCAACGCACCTCGTTTCAGAACCCGCCGCGTGTCCCTACTGTGTGCAAGACAACTTTGGCATCGTCTATACTCCCCCTCCGTGGCGCGCGGGCATAGGTAGCGATGGGATGGTTGGTCCTCCTCTATGTCTCCATTCTTCCCCTTGACTTCTTTCCTTCCCGCTTAGGCCGCTCCCCCCTGGGCTGACCCCCTCCGCTCACAGCAAAGCATCCCTGGTCCCTCTAACACCCATAAGCGTCGTCGAAAGAGCTTCGGTCATGATAGCCCTGAAGTCGTCACGACCGGTGGGTCATTCTCTGTGCTCTCTCCTTCACCCCTCTCATCCTGCACCATAAACAAGATCAAATCCGTCCTGACTGGGAAGCTAAACTCGCTGCCGTCCGCGCAGCAGTGACACGTCGCGCAAACAGGAGAATCATCATGAGGCAGGTTGGGGATAGACTCATCCCCGTTGGTGTTACTAGTGGTCGTGTGCATACTCTTCCCACCACAGACGGTGCAGATGGCCAAGATGGTGAAAGCGGGTCCCTTGGTAGTGCAACTGGCAGTCGGCGACGCCGTGGTCCGCGGGCAAATGGCCAAACCGACCTCAGCCAACTCCTCGGACAGATGGGTTTAGGTGGTCAGGACCTGGAAGAGGTAAATTCACCCCATTTTATCCTGTCCACTGATACTTACCTTACACCAGCTCATGGTCATGGAGGCCATGCGTCTCTCTCTTCTTGAACACGAAGCACACCAAAGAAGGGAAGAAGAGAGAGCCCGTCGCGAGGGTGTAACAAATCAAGCCAGTGCCGAGGCATCACATGTGACACCTGGCGTAGATGAGTCTACTCCACCAAGCGCCGAGTTCGATGCTACTACGGCTCCCTTGGTGGCCTACTCCTCCCCGCGAGGCTCGCGAGCCGATGATCCCTCCGCTGTTACTTCAGCTTGCAGTCGCTCATCGACGCCAGTATCAGGTCAAACAGACTCTTCATCTCCACGTGGGACTGCCGTTGACGACCCGAACGACACTCCCCACAGTACCGAACGATCCAGTGGTCAACCCACGCTCATGACAGAAATACCAACACCTGTTGGTAACGGCGGAGCGCATGCCGCCCATACTTGTAGTGACGATGAACAATCCCACTCTCCGCGCAGCACATCTATTCGTGGACAAGGCCAGCGACCAGAGGGCTCTGCGGGAGCCATAATGACATCATGTACCCCCCTTTCGTCCTCATTGTCTGACACGGACACTTCAGAACATCCCTGACATCAACTCGGCTCGACTTCATCAATGGATTCGCCAATTACAGTCATGTCGTCCGTACCCTCGCGTGGCTGAATTGGGCACACTGATATAGAGACGTTCATACATCATACTCGGAAGGCATGGACAGTTTGCAACAATCAACCCGATCCATAGATTTATGAGAGCCAATTTACGATGTCTTTCTACACTTGTTGGCATCACATTACCCACGACGGGGAACGACTGATTTACTATTCGACTCTCCCCAAGCACGCTCCCTCGGAAGGCTTGAGCTTTTACAGGTTTTTCTATATACTCTCCGTTACTATCTCACTTGGGATAGTTCTACCATTTGTTCTTGCACAGTCATGCTATTTAATCGTTCAGCGTGATCAGAACAATGAATCCGCGGAGCAGCCTTGTTAGCTGAAACACATGCATTGATATTGAATCATAATGATATATTTTGGGCGGGCGGCATGTTCCCATTACGTTTGACCAATATAATACCTTTTGTGTTCATGGACCAAGCAACGACCTTTCATCAACTACGAGGTTAGAACACACTGATCAACGATCCCCGAACGGTGTTGGACGAGAGCGAGACGTGTCTGCGGTAGGTTTCTTTTGACGAGTGAGAACATATCTCCGACGGAGCAGTGTGGGAAGAATTGCAATACAAAGAAATGAAAGACCAGCTTAGAAATGCGGTTTCTGCCGCTCATTTCTGTGGGTTCGCCCATATAGGTTTTGCAGCTTCTGCATCCCCCGCCTGCGGTGCACAGTTACTCTGGTCGAACGACCCAAGAAGGATAGATGACTTGCCTGAGCCTCGATTTGCTGTTTCAGGACGCGTTCTTGAGTCATGCGGGCGGCTCGATTCGCATCTACTTTGCGCCTGAGATCAGGAGCTAAAGCCTGCGTGTAAACATCAGCGTCAATGTGGTCGACATGGAGGATGATCTAAGAGGAGCATCCACTCACGGCATACGTTTGCTCGGGAGTTGGCACGGTAGCTGCGAAAAGGGAACAAGGGAACGAAGCCCAGAACAAGGATGACCATATAAGAGTCAGCAGGCCCGGAAGGGAGACAAGTGAACGAACCCTGCATAAGGAGATATCCCATGCCCATTACTTTCCGTTTGACGCGGTCGTTTGCAACGTTAACGTGCGCGGAAGGGCGAGAAACGTGGCAGAGTTAGTGTTCGCAATGACAGCGGGGCTAAACAGACTCACGACCACCGGCCACTAGCGTCAACCTGAACCACGGGAAACTCATTGTTGAACCCAACGTACACGGCGAGTATTGGTGTGAGCTAAGAAATGTGTACGACGCCGACCACAAAATTATGCTGTGCAGTTGATTAACGTGAGCGTAGTAGATACAGGGTACTAATCGGTCATGGTGCAAATTACGAGAGTTCTAAGTTATCGGGGCAAGTTCCCTTTGCAGCAGATCTAGTACCAATGAATATGATGGGGACGAGAAATAATTTAGCGCAAGGACACGTAAGTCGGTATGGGGGGCTGCTCCACGCTGGCTTTCTTGCGTTGAGACAAGATCCCCAGCATGTCCACGCTATTCCTCCGGCTCGCAGACTCTATGCGGGCGAGTTCCTGCTCCCACGCCTGCACATCTACCAGGTTTACCCTCTCGAATAGAAGACTCCCATGCGAGTGGTGTTGTGAACCCTCGGCAGTCAAGTGCCCACCAGAGGAGCTCGATCCTGAACGTGTTGGTTCGACTGATCTTTGGCGAAAGAAACCACCAGAGCTTTGCGGAGATCTCACAAAACGCGTAGGATGCGCAGTTTCTGGTCGTGGAGCGACCGTCGATCCGTTGGTTTGGTTTCGAAAGTTTTCATACGTTCGTGTGTCAAGTTTGCCAGGCCAGTCTCGAGGTCCCGCAGAAGTATGCGGCCGCCTCGAAACTTTGAGTATGCTGTTTCCTCCCGGAAAGGGTGATGAAGCAGTCGAAATCTTGTGATTGTGTGCAGGAGGGAAGGACGGTCCTGGGAGAGGAGATACAGTGTCTGGTTCTTCTGAAACAAGGGGCTGACGAGGACTGCGAGGAGGAGATGGAAGTTGTTCCGTGTGGCGGTCCCGCTTGAAACGGCGAGGGGACTTCGATTTCGAGCGTCCCGAAGTCGTGTTCACCCAATCGCTGTATCGGGAAAATGCAAGCTGCCTTTGTAGGTCATTTGTGGATGCTATGGTAAGCTCCTTGTCTTCGAGTTCTACGGTTTCCGCAGAACTTGCCAGCGAAGAGACGATCAGCTAAGGATGATTTAGTATGGGTGGAAATGAACCGAACGGTGACCTTGACCTTGACAC
This sequence comes from Tylopilus alboater, assembly GCA_038090535.1. Classification (NCBI taxonomy): domain Eukaryota; kingdom Fungi; phylum Basidiomycota; class Agaricomycetes; order Boletales; family Boletaceae; genus Tylopilus; species Tylopilus alboater. The sequence goes on along the minus strand of JBBPMW010000081.1, from coordinate 1,599 downwards.
GTAGAAAGAATTTGACACCTGCCAGGCTGGTTTGAACAGATTCTCCAACTGCCCATCGACTGTGGGATTTGGTATCCGGCCACGAAAACGTGAGTTTATGCCGCCACACCCCAGAAGAGTCTCTGGAGAAGCGGCCCACCGATTCAGCATGAGCTAATATATGGGCAGCTCCACGACCACCAGAGGGAAGTGGCACAGGCTCATCTTTGCTGTATTCTTGGTGTTGTAACAGTAACCGTGAGGAATCACCAGAACACACGGATGACGAAGAAGCAGGGTGCAGTGAGTCTTGTGGCGAAGAGCCGTTACTCCCGAGGTATGGCGATGAACTACTATCTTGAGCGTGATCAGAGGGACCTTGGGACTTTGAGGGTGGATACGACGAGAATCGGCAAACTACAGGAGGCAAGTCGGGAGGGCTAACCCGGAACTCACTGAAATGTATTCTTCGCTCGACGAAAGCGGATGCGCTGCGAATGGATATGGAGGAATCAAGGGGCTGCACAATGAGCTGTACAGAGACAATGTCAAGGGGACCGATGGGATTAGGTGGGACGAGTATACTATAACGCAAGGTGGGACCGCGGGATTTAGACTTCAACAAAGTCATGTATGACGAAGAGGAAGGTGTCAACGGTGTTGGAGGAGACAAACTGGCTGGTGCATCGTAGCGTACGAGGGGTAGCTCAAAGTACTTAGTTTGACGGCAGCCAACAGCTGAGATGGGCATATGATTCAGGACTGATGGCTAGTCAGAAAACCAAGATGTAGATAGTGTGGCGTGATGTACTCGCCTGCTTCGATACGCCAAAATATCCGATATTCTTGGAAGTAGAGTGCGGTGCTAGGTGCGGCGATATGGGAAGGGACAGAAAAACGAAACGGGAATTCAGAATCCCCGAGCTCGGACCACTCCTGAGTGTCCTGTTTCTGCCAGAGGGTGACCGGGTGCTCGTAGAGGACATTTGTTTGCATGGTTCCCAAGCGACCGTGACGCGACTCATAGCAGCGAACTGCGACGATGATGTCTTTTGCAAGGATGGGTTTGCCGTCTTGCTCGATCTGGGTGCGCACGACTTGGAGGATGAATATGAGTGGAACGTTGGGAGGGAGAAGGGGAAAGATGAGCACGCACGACCCTCGAATCGGAGTGGAGTTAAACCGAGGTAACCTTGGTAGGGAAAGCAGCGGACGCCTTGATTGCCTTTTGGGGAGATGAGTGACAGCTTGACCATGATGGTGTGGTCGTCGTGTCAGACGGCGAGGAAAGGTGTGAGGAGGACGACGTGTACGACGAGGAGAAGGCGTACGCGAGGAGGTGGCAGAGACGGGGAGGAAGAGGGAAAAGAAGCACTAGTCGAGATAAATAACTAGTCGACGGTCTCGCCCGAAATGGAAGTCGACGAGAAGCACTGCACGATCAGTGTGACCCCGAGTGACCCTGCGAGATCTCAGATCTCTCCCCGGATATCCACTTTAGGAAACATGCTCACGTGACTAGTCACATGTGACACTCTCCACGTCAAAGCTCGGCGTAACACCGTCGCTAACACCCAACTCTGCCATGTCCCGCTCGTCGCTCTACATCCCGTTTCTCCT